>OZ007554.1:206327447-206557447 GCA_963931855.1 Philhelius festivus
TCAACCGAAAAATAGGTTATCCTGAGGACTGCAAAGTAGGCTTTCGTGGAGGCGATGACCTCCTTATTCGACTCACATTTCTGCCCGGCGAATGATTTTTTCAAGTTTGCAAAAAAAAAAAACAAGCGCACGGGACCAAATCTGAAGAATACGGTGGCTGGGGCAGCAGTTCGTTGTGCAATTCGACCAACTCAAACACTACTATGAAGTGGTCTCACGGTTACCCATCGCGCCGACAGCTTTCTTATACCCAAAATTTCATGGAGGATATGACCTACGCTGTTTTTTGAGATGCCTACTGCTTCAGCTATCTCGCGCACTATCAATCGGCGGTCTGCCAATAGGAGATCGTGGATTTTTGACACGTTATCGTCCGTGGTAGCCATTTTCGGGGCACCTGGACGGGGCTCATCAAAAACCGATGTACGACCATGTCGAAACTCGTTATACCAATTTTTGACGGTCGCCATTGAAGGAGAAGAGTCACTGTACCAAGCGCTCTTTGATTTCGCTCCGCGATTTCCCTTCCAAATTCGATTACAGAAAAACTCGCACTTCAGGGAATGACCATTCGAGCTGTGTCAATCGTTCATTTTGAAAAATCTATTCAATCAATGATTGATTGGTTCAAGGACTCGATCTTTTCAATCAATCGTTCATTCAATCAAAATCATTTTTCATCCAGCCGTTTCGTTCCGAACGAGAGATAAAGACCGATACAAAATATTTTCAATCACTCATTCAACTAAAATATTTTTTTTTTTTTCAAACGTTTCGTTCTGACGGAGACCGGAACAATGTGAAAATGAACGAAAGTTTGACTTTATCTTCTTCGTTCACACTATCTTCCATTGTATATAAAAAGGGTAGCAAAGACATAATCAATCGCGATTGACACATCTCTAATGACCCTCAATTTACGCTCAAGACCAACATCGGACGAACAGTTAAGTTTAGAGATACTTTCTTCAACCGCACCAAGCAAATGTTGAATTCGTTACCTGGTTCAATCTTTCCTTCGTTTCTGCAAATTTTCTTTTGCATTTTTAAAATTTGCCATACAAATTTAGTTTTAAAATTTTATGCAAATTACGACAAAAAATCATTCGTTTAGTAAAAGTAATGAAGCTTTTGAAGTTAGGTTGAAGAAAATAGTTATTAATATTACTTCCGATAGAACCATTTTTTTTTTGTGTTCGATTTTCTCAAAAACGATTTAACTGATTTTGATCATATTTTTTCAAACTTTAGATCCTAAAAATTTTGAATAGTGAAATTTTCATAAAGAAATTTTATGGATTTAAGAAAAAAAATTTCAAAACTTTTTTTTTAAAAACTCAATATTTCGAAAACAGCATACGGTTTTTTTTTTGAAACTTTGCATCTAATAGTCTTGTAATACCATTTACAGGATATAGGAAAAAATTGTATATCAATTAAGAAAAAAAACCTTAGAAATGTTAAAAAATGGTTTTCGAAAATCGAATTTTTCTCAAAAATGGCACTTAGAACTTTGACGACATGTTTTCCATTGCTTTATTTTCACGATCTATAAATCAGTAACAAATATTTTAAAATAAATACATTTCTAACAGTGTCATACAAAATTTTGTCGATATTTGACTTTCTTATTTCCAGCATAACGGATTTAATTGAAGTTTTTAATTTAGAAGTTTCTAAGAAGTTTAATAAAAAAAATATTTTTTATTTTTAAAATTTTTAATATTATAATATAATATTGAAAAAGAAAATATTTTTTCGAAACGAAGGCAAATACTAAGGTTTACTAAGAAAATGGAAGAAATTTGTTCTCCTTCTGATTTAGGTACCATCTATAAGTCATACATCGCCCCAAAATTTGAGTATAATTCTCATATCTGGTCGTTTGAACTTGTTGGAAAGAATAGAGCCCTAAAACTTATAGGAGATACATTCATTCCGGAAACTTTTGATTCTCTTGCACACGCAGGTTTATAATAAAATACAGATTAGAAATCCATCAAAACTTTCATAACTCAAGTCATCAATATCTTCACAAACATAAGATGCCCTACAAATATATTCCTTAGGTACTGAGAGAAAAACAAAAAAAAACCTTTGTTGCCGTTGCCGTCTAATTATTTATATGAACCCGCAGTTGATCCTAATTTTGTCGCGAATTTCGAACCATCTAATTGTGTACAGAAAAATTCCATCAATTAAAAACTCTGTGAAATTCTCTGAAAATCCCCTTTTCCAAACTTATCGAATCTCATTGTAAACTAATTTATGTCCTTAGGCAGAACTCTGCTCCAAGAGCATCCTCTATTGCATCACCGTAAATATACTCTAGAGAGAAAGACAGTTTTGATTGATTTATGTTTTATGACACTGATTGCTCGTCAAAGTTTTTTTTCGTCCTTTTCTCATCCATTTCTAAAAGTTTTCCAATCATGATTGCCAGCCACATAATTCATCAATATTACTTTTTCTAGTATTTTCTCGCGCTCCAAAAAAAAAAACAAACAAGTATTCCTGCATGTCCTTGATTATTGACAACATGACGATATTGATTGAAGTCTCGTCTGCATACAGAAGTACATACATAGGTATTCGACGCAAAATGCTAAAATTTTCTAAGCAAATATGTTGTGCCTCCTCATCATCACCATCACCACACACCGTTCTGCAAGAGCTCATTGATTTTAATTTTTTTATTTCTGTAAGGCTACGCGTACAGTAGTGCGACAAAGCGATGCGATGCGAGAAGCGTTTGCGTGCGAGAAAAATATTTACATTGATTCTTATACGCGTGCGCACAGTGGAGCTATATTTGATGCGAGTGTTGCGAGTTTCTCGCATGCCTATCGCAAGCATCTCGCACACAAACTGTTCTGACCACTTTTTCAAGCGAGTTCGTGCGAGAAGGCTCATATTGTTTGTTTTGAGGTTTCAAAAAAAAATCAAAAGAGTAAAATTTTGTTATTTCAGTGCTTGTGTTGTGTGGTGCAACTTTTTACAATTTTGGTGGCAATAATTATAAAGGGAATAACAACATAACTGCAGAAAATATCGCTTCTACTGTGCGCACTATCTCGCATCTAATTCTCGCATCTCGAATCGCTTGTCGCATCGCTTCTCGTATCGCATCGCTTTGTCGCACCACTGTACGCGCAACCTTAGGTAGGAGATGAAGTGACGATGCTGATGGGACTATCATTACAACCAAAGCTTATAAGGCTAGGCAGCACGAACAGAGGCATAGAATAGAGACATGTAAGTGTCGGGAGCTATGCTATATATATTCCAGGATGCCATCATCATGCCCATGGAATTTAATTTTCGCACACACAAAATAACCTTCAATTTCGTTTGATTTTCCCTCAACATGGCGGGCGATGGGATCGAGATGCTGCGCCTTTGTTCCTTTGCCTCACACCAACCCACACAGCTCTAGAATATTGCTCTATGGAATTTTAATATGTGAATTCTATCCTCCTCTCTGAAATACTCAAATAAAAAATCCACACAACCACACCATTTGCTCTTATGCTCTTATTGTGTTCCATGATGCTTTTAGGTATTTTATTTGGCTCTGATGTAAAACCACGTCAAAGGACGACACATCAGGCATTTCTCGTTGGCAGTTTTCAAATCCATCATCGGGAAAATAGCAATGCCAAGCGAATATTTTGGAATTCAAACTTCCACTTCCATTCATGAATCTTTTTTCTAACTCAGTGTGCAAGTGCCAGAGTGTGTTGTTTGTCGACATCCGACGTGTCTATAGAGAAAAACTGACATCAAACTAATTTCTACTAATTTTTCAAATAATTTCTAGAAAATATGAACTGAAATGTCTTGAGAGGAAAAAAAAATAAAAATGAAATATGATTGGGAGGTGTCTTTGGGTGAAGATTCTTTTTTTTTCTTTTGATAAATTTCATTTTTGACAGAGGTTAAACTGTTCTCCTGACTTTATTTTTATATTTTGATCTAAACATAAATTAAGATATTTTTAAAATTAACGATTTATAAAAATAAAAAAAGAAAATAGAAGACTTCCAAGAGATCTAACGTATTTAAAGAATAAAGCTCATCTACTCACGATCCAAATGAAGGCGGAAAACATTTTTAAAATGATTTGTGAACTATCAGATTTGATAGTTTAAAGTTCCGAAGTTAGGTTCAAAAGTAAACTGATAATCCCTTTTATGTTAGCCGAGTAGGAATCAGCGGAATGTCTTGACGGGAGGAGTGTAACTCGCTATTTCAATTAAACATTGTTGATAGAGAAAGCGATAGAACAGTGAATAGAACGGTGTTCAAGAGTAAGAAAAGTTTCAGTAATGAATGTGTCTCCTATAAGTTTTCAGAGTCTATTCAGAACTCCATCCAACAGGTTCAAATGAGTAATTGGGGCACCATCACCAGATATGAAAGTCTTACTCAATTTTGGGCGCACGTTTGCCTTAAAATTACTAGCCAGATCAGAAGAAAAAAAACAATTTCTTGCATCTTCTAAGACAACCTGAGCATTTCGAAGACTTTTTGGGATACGTCAAATAAAGGGTTTTTCAACAAGAACGCTACAAAAGTAGAGCGACATGGACAGCAAACGACGCCATATTTCTTGCCGCTCTTTTGACATTTCTCTTCAGTAAGGTTTGTCACTTCATGATGGAAAGATATACGAGCCAACAACGAGTCGAAATTATTAAAATTTACTACCGAAATTCGGAGTCAGTGGCCTCAACGTTAAGAGCGCTACGTCCAATTTATGCTCGTCATAATCGTCCTAGCAGATCAACAATTGAGCGTCTAGTGGAAAAATTCGAATCCACAGGCACAGTACAAAATGTTCCCGTGCCAGTGAGATAAAGAAGTGCCCGTAGGGTCGAGAATATTGCTGCCGCTGAGGCTTCAGTTGCAGAAAGCCCAAATGTATCTCTCACACGTCGTTCTCAAGCGTTGGGCATCTCTGTGACGTCGTTGTGGCGGATTTTGCGAAAAGATCTTGGCCTACATCCGTAAAAGATTAAATTGACGCAAGAACTGAAGAACCATCAGAAGCGTCGTATGTTCGTGAATTGGGCTGAGCAACAACTTGAAAATGTTTCGGATTTTCATCGAAAAATCATCTTCAGCGATGAGGTTCATTTCTGGCTGAATGGCTTCGTCAATAAACAAAATATGCGGTATTCGTCAGGCAGCAATCCACACGTACTCCATGAGTCATCCATCCCGAAAAAATTACGGTTTGGTGTGGTTTATGGGCCGGCGGCGTCATTGGGCCGTACTTCTTCCGTGATGATCAAGACCGGCACGTTACTGTGAATGGGGATCGCTACCGTTCAATGATAACCAAATATTTTTGGCCCCAATTGGATGATATGGACTTGGAGGACATGTGGTTCCAACAGGACGGCGCCGCAAGCCACACAGCGAATGTCACAATCAATTTATTGGAAACCAAGTTTGGAGAACGTGTTATCTCACGAAATGGCCCAGTCGCTTGGCCGCCTCGGTCGTGCGATTTAAAGTCTATGGTCTATGCCAACAAGCCAGCGACGATTGATGAACTTCGTAAGAATATCGAACGCGAAATTGCAGCAGTATCGGCCGATTTATGCTTGAAAACCGTCGAAAATTGGGTTCAGCGTCTGGACTTCTGCAAGCGTGCCCGTGGTGGCCATGCAAAAGAAATCGAGTTCCATACATAATGTCATTGAACGTACTTTCACAGGAATAAAAAATTTCATTTCCAAAACCGTTTTTGATTTATTTAAAAAAACTTTTGTAGCGCTCTTATTGAAAAACCCGATATATGATCGTTCTATAATAGATTACCACTAAGACACATACCGACTTGACAGGTTTTTAGTTGGTTTGATGCCTGTGCCATCCATGGATTATGGCAAGGGTGGTATATTTCGCTTTGTAGACGGAACACAATTTTTTGTTTTGAATCGGTTCTTAATCCCAGACCAACTGTAGCATGTGTGTATATTAATACCCCATCGGGTAATGCTGTCGAGGTCGGAATCTAATAAGTTTAGCATACAGTGCCAATTTAGTTTCAAAATTTACGAACAGGGCTGTGAGTCTTGAAAGAATAGGATAATCTGAGGGTACTGTCGTCAGTGAGACAATGAAGTTAAATATAAGTTTGAGGCAAGAGATCACTTATGAAAATAAGGAAGAGTGTCGGTGAAAATACGGAGCCTTGTGGTACCCCATTTACTTCATGAACTTCTGTGGTTCAAATATACCGATACAGATATCCATTAATCTTAAGTGCCGATTTATAGCTGATAAATGATTTTTAAAAAACTAGGGTTGAAAGGTCAGAAAGGTTATTTCTAATCCAACGAAGAAGCAACTTATCGAAACTAAATGCGCGCATTTAGATGTAAAAACTGTACTACTGGTCATAAGAGAATTTCGTTGGAACCGATGACTTCTTCGAGATATTTCTTAAACTGATTGTTAATCAGTATCAGTATTTTCATGACCTTGCAAAGAAGGAACGTAATTGCCATTGTTCGTGGTTAGAGGGGGGGGGAAATTGGTCAATTTGGAGACCGCCGGAAAAATACTCAAAAAGTATGAAAGATGGAAAATCTTACGCAACGGTTTTGCCAGCGTGAAAGGACATTTCTTCGGTATTAAAGAGTGTATACAAACTTGACCAGCGGATTTCAAGGTCATTGAGGACTCTTTCGACTGTACGAATGGGAAATAAGATTTGTCCCAAAAACCCATTTACTCTCTCATGTAGAGGAGGAGTCTCTTTGGTTGTTTTTTCTTAGACTGTGTTGGTGGTGCATGAGAAATTTTGCCGATATTATAATGTAGTCGGACATGCCTACAGATTCTGATGAACTTATAGTGTATTTATCAGGATCAGATCTGAGGAACAGATCAAGCATATTTGCGGAAAGACCTTCAACATAAGGTGTTCGAGCTGGCTCGTTCAAAGCTGAGTTGTAAGGTTTGACTCAGCAAAAACTTCAACATATCTTCCTGCGGTTGTGGTCTGGCCAGAATATCGCAGTCAAGAAAAATTGAAGTCGCCCGTAATAACAGTTTGAAAGCGAGGAAAATGGGTACCTAAAAATTCTTAATATGCAGTCTGTTAGCTCATCAAATTCATTAGAAGTCAGATTTATATCTTAGCTCGGCCTTCTGTAATTGAAACAAGCTTCAATTGTGTGCTTACTGACATTAATTTTAAGCCACATAGAGTGCAAGTTCGTATGAGAACTGTGGTCGTACTAAGGTTGAAGCAGTTAAGCAACATCATTACAGATGTTCTAGGCTAGTAGGCATAATTAAATGTGGGCATATTCAAATGCTTTGGTTACACTCAATGCCAAAATAGCTGTCTAACAGAGTGGATGTAAGCATCAAGGAAATTCTTCCTTAAACCATAAATATTACAATAGTCTACTCAAAAATTACCCATCATGACAATAATTAGACTTACCAAACACAACTTTGACGATAACGAATAATCTAAGCTTAGCAACAGATTAGTTCTAGTTAGAACTAATGTTGGCTCAGCTTAAAAACTAACAAAAGTGTTATTCCTGTTTGTTAGTAAGATACTAACTAATTGATTATAATCAATAGCTAGTTAAATCAATACACACAGCTTGAAGAGAACCGGGATTTAGTGACTTACAACTCTCAGCCATTTTTGTGTGCGTGTTACCAGGAATGGAGGGGACCTACAATTTTTATGACGATTCCGAAAGGCAAGAAAGTTTCAGCCAAATACAAGTACTGGATACTAGCAGTCTCAAGAACTTTTTGCACAAACTTGCCTACGGAAGGCGCCGTGGGTGCTTCATTTCGGCGAACACTTCTTTTCAAAAAACGCACCGTTTGGGCTACGAAGCACTCACTTTGCTGTAAGTCACGTAAAGCCATTCATTTCGTTCCAAGGAGTAATACCTTTTCCTGACTTTTTAAAATGAGCGCAAAACAGCTGTCAGTGTCAAAATAAGCTGTGACTTAAAAAGCATCCCCTAGATGGCCCTCACTCTACAATAGGCAATAATATAGTTGTTTTCGAAATATTTGAAGGAAAAAGTTTCTGTTACATTCTAGATAAGCTAGAAAAAAAATTCGAATTTTTCGTCTAGAAAATCGAAAAAAAAATGATAGCTATGAAATTATAAGCAAATCGGTCTTCCCGTAAAGGTTTAAGCTCGATGTGATTTGGATGTTTAGCTGCACAAACACACGGACGTATTGAACCAAAGACCGACGGACGAACGGCCCACGTTGTTCGGCAAAGATGAATTACTTCTTATAGAGTGGAGTAATTGAACAAAATTTCATCAAAAGTCGAGAGTTCAGGTCACTTTACTTTTAATTGCATCACTTTGGAGGATTTCTCAATCTAACTTATATCCTATAGTCAGTAAAAATGTGTAGATTTTCAGTTGGTAATTCATTTCTGCTTTTGGTTCTCTCGAAAATATGAAGGGAATTTTGAAAGAACTCAGAACGGGGCGACAATAGTAGTCATTAGTGTTGAGCAAAAGAAAAAAAAAAAAAACCAACTTGATTCAAAGCGTCGCACCGCCCTGAAAATAATTCGTATTTTGTATTACCATCTTCCCTTTAGGAGACCAAAAGAGTTTTCCATAAGATCAATGCCAAATATTTCACTTTGAAAAATGTTAAAGCGCTTGAAGCCCTCAGATATGTAACAAACGAATATAACTTAAATACAAAATTAAGGGCGATATTGACTGAGCGGTCTTAAGTTTATCATGATTTTTCCTCAGAAATATAAGAGCTTTAATTCGAAAGATTCGGAAGATATGCTTCAATTAAAAATTATCATAATTTAAGAGTTGTTCTGATAATTTCTAGGTCTACTAATTGCTCATAAATATTGACCTTTATAACTTGTTGAACACGTTTATCAGCTTCATAACTACATTTCTGTTCGATAAATACCGCCCTTAATCAAACTCGAAAGCCATTTAACTTTTGGTGGTAATTTCACATTTAATTTCAATTTCTGCAGTCGCAATTACTTGTTCGACTGCTACCCTGCATTTAAGTTCTAGCAGAAATCCATTTCTCTTGTTAATTTAAAACTTTTAATACCCAACAATATTGCATTTGACCACATCGCTGATATACGAGTATGTGTGCTGTTTTAAGTGACCATTATAATTGCAATCAACTCAATTTAATTGAATGTTTATCATTAATTTCTGATGCTTGAGTAGATATAAAACGAAGTAGCTGCAGGAATATGGATTTAATCGAAGCCAGCGATAAAAATAGACCCACAGTCTAAGTTCGATTTAATGTTGCCACTCCAAGTCATTCAAATACCTATAAAGACTTCTACTTTAACAAAAATGTAATAACTCAACTTTTATAGCTTAAACGATAAAGGGGGTAGTTTTGATGAAAACAAAGTTAATATGGAAGTTTAATGTAGCAGTACTCATTCATGTTATATTGTATGATTTATTGAAAGACTTCCAGGAAATTGAATACGTACGTTGTTTCGAACTTGTAAATTATTTCTTTGTAAAATATACTATAGGAATTTCCTTTGTCAGAAAATATTTCCCTAAAATGAAATTCTGGATGGACTTCCATGGATATATTACGTAGAGAAAAGCTTTATTAATAATTCATTTGAAGAATGAAAGAAAAAATCATTTTTCTCCGATTCTTTTCAAGTGAAATAATCAAGATGAGCTCAAATGGGTGAAATGATTTATTTTTGGAATTCCATATAAGGATCTCACTATTTCTGCTTATATTTCAAAATTCAATGAATTATTTAAAACGACATCAATATCAGGCAATAAACGTTCCTCAAGACATAAAGAACATAAGTCAATTATCTGTTTTCGATTGGGTGCGCACTAAAGGGGTTTTGACTACTCTCAAAATGTTAAACACAGTTCGAGCGTAAGGAAAAAGGGAAGGATTCAAGAGGATAAGCCAATGCACATTATTTTTGACGTTCTGAATATAAAAATGTGAGGGAAGAACAGAACCAGTTAAAGCATTCCACATTCGTGTTGTGTCGCTCGGAAAAGAATCTCTTTAGTTAACAGTCCGTCCGAAATTGAGTTCAAGTGTAAAAAACAGTCAATGAAGACAAAATGTTCGTCCGAAACAGAAGGACTTAGAGACAGGCGGAGTATATGTGGATTAATCTATAGTTCGACGAGGTCTTCTTGAAGTGGGCCGAAATACCTGCTGAAGACCATTAAAAACCAACTTTTGACAGGCGATATGCGCAGAAAATAAAGAAACGAATATGAAAAACTGAGTATAGTGTCAGCAAAAAATCACTGATGAATACGAGAAAGAGAGTCGGAGAAAAAACCGAGCCCTGTGGCACACCAGTATTTATTTAATAAGGAACAGACTTAAGACCATTTAATAGAACTTGTGTTCAGCGGTTCGAAAGAACAAAGAAGAGATTAATTTATCAACACTAAATACATGGTAAGAAAGCTTGATGACAAACTCTAGATAATGCTTTTGAAATATCAAGCGCCATAATCTTGCTTTCTGGAAAACGATGTACAGATGTGAGATATACCAGCAGATGCCTAGCGGACCTATTTCTACGAAAGCTATATATAATGCCGTTCAATGAGAAGCTTTCGTTTTTCAAGTGATTTCTTGAGCTGGTAATTTATGACCGTTTCCATGACCTTTGTAGTACCCCTTGGCATAATGGTTGGTTGGACTGTCATGCGAAAGGTCTCGAGTTCGATTCTCAGTCGCACCACCAAATTTAATTATTTATTTCATGACCTTAGAGAGAAAAGACGTAAGTAGAATTGAACGATAGTTGCAGGAGGAAAAAGGTTCGCGGTTTTTAGGGACTGGCTGGACAAATGCTGTTTTCCATCTACTCGGAAAGAGACCAGAAGTGTAGGGCAGTTGGTAAAGCTTAGTCAGTGGTTTTGCAAGCGTTAAAAAACACCTCTTCGGAATAATGGGAGAATACTATCCGGGCCAGCGGATTTGTGTATATCGATATCTTTCAGTGCTCTTGCAACTGTACGAGTGCGGAAGAAGATTTGTTCCATAAAATCATGTAAAGAAGGAGTCCTGAAACTTTCTGGGAACCTCGAATTCACAGCAACCTCAGTTTTTCTTGTGAGCTGACATAACGAATTTCATTGAAAACCAGCGTTGGAACCGAAGACGAAGTAGTATTTTGTAAATTTTTTACAAATCACCAAACATTTTGACTATCTATGGGATAGAATTTTTGGCTTTCTTAAATATTTTGGTTGATGAAAAAATTCGTTTCGCCGAATATGATCATTACAGGGTTTTCTAGCTTGTTAGAACTTTTTCAAGATTTCCGCAGTGGAGTTGGCCTTATAACATCGGAAAGTTACTTCTCTGACTCTAATCACTTCTTAACAGCTCGAATCATATCGTGAATTCTCTTTCGGTTTGAAAGAATTTTGCTTATTCGGGATATAGTTTCTCACTCCGAAATGAATTAAAATTGTAATAATATCTGTATAGGAGTTTGCGTCACTAAATCCGGAGCATAATGACCAGTTAAGGTTCCTAAAGTAATCATTTAGACCGTCCCAGTTGACTCTCTCGTATTACCAATGTTTTTGTATCTGCTGTTAGTTTTCCTATTTTAAAGACTGTAAAGGAAAATTGTCATAGCAAGTGTCAACGTGTGTTCTGGGTTGGATTTATGATTTGGGTCGATGCTAATCCACAAGACGACAACAAAGTTGGAACGCATCTACAAAAAGTAGTTGTTCACTTATGATAGATGACAATTAATTTATTTTGACCCGAATAGGATTATATGGATGTGAACATCTGGTTCCATTAGAACAGCTAGCTGCTACACAGCTGATGACCCAATGAGCATTATGCACTGGCAATTTGAAAGCAAGGTTATCACACATAGAGGCAACGTGAATTGGATACTGAAATCTTCCGATTCGGCTCCATTGTAGATTTTGGTTTAATTGTTTTATTAGCACGAAGACGACTCTAAAAAATGTTGAGTAAAAATTTACAAACGAAAACATAATTTATAAAAGAGTTCCAATAGATCTGCGTTTCACGTCAATGCCATACAAAACAAATTCGTATCCTAGTTCGTTGTAGGCGAAAAAGTCTAATCATGAATATTAGTGCAGATTGGCTTCAGTCAGCTATGGTCTGCACCATGGAGTTTCTACTCCATAACTTACTTAAGAACAAAATAACCTCAGGAATAATGAGATTGGAGAAGTGCCCCGCTAATTAGAGCCCCCAGGGTGTATAAACCTTGGTCTCATTATTAATTGAGTAGGACCTCTGCAAAGAGAACACGAGTTGGCTGTGGTTATACCAACCAAGTCACGCAGTTGGCTATTATGTTACGAGTACCGACAATAGTTAGATGGAAAAACACGGACCAAGGTTGGTATTGCCTACAAAGTGTACATTCGGAACAGTATGGAAGCTGGCTTGAATTCTGAGGCAGACGGTACGAGATATTGATGAGTAGCAATGTCGAGTTGGTTTGTCGGGGGATCAAGATCTGGCCCCTGCTGGAAAGGGGTTGTACCCTTTCTTCCATGATAAAATGCAACTGGGACTATGTCCTGGGGGCTTTGTTCAATAGCCGTTCATTGAATCCGATAGTGCTTGGTAGGCCAAGTAGTGAGATTAAGTCTTAACTAACAGGCGCTCACTATAAAACCTATCTACGTCTATCTCTCTGTCTTTTCAACTACAGTCTAAAATGCCCAAATTTTTTAAACTTGGAAGATAACATATCTTAATTTTGCTCCCTACAAGTTATTTTATTTTTTTGTTTTTTTTTCAGAGAAAAAATAAAGGTAAATATCGTAAAAAAATTTTTTATTTCGAAATTTAAAGAAATATTTGTGTTTCCAAAAAATGGTTATTAATGCGCTATAGTATTCACGATAGAATTTTTGTTGTCAGTAATCTCAAAAAGGATACACTTGATTTTGACCAATTTTTCTATGCTCACTTTCTTAAAAAAAAAACTAATAGTATTGTGTATTCAAATTGTCAAACAATTTTTTTATTTGAAATAAAATAAGGTTTTCGAAACATTTTGAAAAAAAAAATTAGAAAATTTGTCTAAAAATCGAAAGAATTTTTTTTATAAAATTTTAAGACATACTATCCAAACGTTTGGGGAACTGTAGCATAAAAAAATATGATCAAAATAGGTTTTATCGTTTTCGAGAAAATCAAAAACAAAAAAATGGTTTTATGAGGCTTACAATTAATAGCCAAGATAATAACATGAGCGCAAAATTTTAAACAGCCTCTTAATAAGGTATTAGTATGATACTACTTAACAACTTGCTTACTTTAAAGTAGTTTACTAACTCATTCTTAATTTTAAACATTTTTTAACTAGGTCGTACTAAAGCAATTTTTTTAATAAATTGCTTCTGAACACACCTAAAACAATGACAGTTCGTGCAAAAAATTAGGAAACAGACCTTTTGTGGCATTTGTAAATAGCACGATACTAAGCAAATAAAATAAGTATTCGATGATTTAAACTTTAATTAAAGGGTAGAGAAAGACCGATGCTATATTCGATTAAAATTTGGAAAATTGTTGTTTTAACCTAGTTTCATACTAAACATCGTAGTAATTCAACAACTAAAATTTTTCGCTATGGATTTTAAAAATTCTATATCAACTTTACATAAGAGCAACTCGCACTTTGTTGGAAAGTATACTAACACCCTGATAAAACTCCTAAAAAATGCTTTAAACAAGCAAATGAGGTGTCAAGGGTGAATCTGAGGCGCTCTTAGCGTGTTGTTATTTTTATGAAATAATTTACGCGGCGGGGTTTTCCCCTGCCTTTTCAATTTGCAAACATTCAAGACCACTGTTCATTTACACCACCTCACTCACCCCCCCCCCCCCCCCACCCCTTATAACCACATAGCTTATGCTTTGTTTATGCTCAACACTATACGTATGTATGTCAAAAATCCCTTGAGCTCGTGTGAATTATAAGCAAACAAAAAAAGCACATTGCTAATTAGCTCTATAGTAGGTGTTATAACCTGACACTGGGCCAATAGGTTACTTGGCGTCTACACAAACAAATTTTGCAGAAGCTGTATGAAGAGGAGAAGGAAGCAATTCCTCAAATCTATACCAAAGATGACTCAACTTGGCAGACTTCTACTACAATGATAAAAGTGATCTAGTAAACACTGAAATAAGTAGAATTTCAAAACCTTCATATGGAGCTGAAAATGGTTAACCGAGTAGTGAAAAGCTTTCTTAGAACCATGTGGCCTAAAAATGGACCAAAATTTGGTCTATGTGTGTTGGTTCTCCACCGAGAGCCTCTTCTATCTAAATTAATCTAAGCAAACACACGATAAAAAAAGTCAATTCAGGCTGCTTTTGACTTGTTTGAATAGTTATCATTCGACCTTTAATTCTTCTTTGACTTCTCACAACACAACAGAAATGCTTCCAAAAATAAATCTCATCATTTTATTAAAATTAAAATTTAATTTAAATAATAGCTTTTTGCAACATCGAACCAGTTTTTCAATGTTCAAAACTTATTCTCAAAGTTTATTATGTAAATTTAGGAAAAAATGCATACACGTGTTAAAATCATAAATTAAAAAAAAAAAGAAAAAAAAAAAAACAATAAATATACAGATCCATAATAATAATCAATTTTCCATCTAAAAAATCTACAAAGCAAATGGTGATGGTGATACAAAATGTTTCCTCGCACGCTCATCTTTTAAAAAAAAAACTCTAATAAATTAAATAAACTCAAATCCCATGAAAAAAAAAGAAATAAATAATAATAATAAAAATAATAAAAAACCAAAATGAAAAGCGAATCTACCAAGGTTAAATAAATTTGCACAACAATTTCGCGCAATACGATTAGACAATTTATTTTAGATTGCTCGCTTGTGGTTTGCTTTGCTTCGTTGTATCAATATTGGCCACCACCGCTTATAGCTCTGCTTCTGATGGGTATCTGTGTTTTTCTGATGAGATGAGTATCTGAATAGTTCTGTACGGCAAGCTATTTATACATTTATTCCTTCACATACACACACACAGTCGCACAGTGTTTTTTAATTCGATAATCTCTGTGATGAGTGTTGCGTCTATGCTGGAATAATTGGTGGAAAAAGCTATATTGCGTTTGCGACACTAAAAACTATGGCCAATTGTTCTCTCTGGGTCCAGCCATGTCGGCAACGTTTAATTCGAATTTTTGAAATTAAATTTTAACGGAATGCTTTATGGGGCAAAGCGTTTTGTTTTTTTGTTCTTTTGTTTGATTTCTATTTTTTGTTATTTCGTTGGCTCTCATTTTAGTTTGGAGTTTAATCGTTTTACCACGACGACCCACAGACGGGATGAAAAATTGAAAATAAAAAAAAAATTAATTAAATCGATTGGATTGTGTGCACACCGAAATCAAAGCCAAACCTACGTATCTCACGGATGAATGGAATTACACAATCTCTCTTGTTCAGCAATCCAAAATGTTGCTGTAAACTACGTTTAGGTATGTGTATGAACGAGTACCTAGGTGAATGGCGCAATTGCATTCCACCAATCTTGTTGCTTTGATAGAATATCGTGCTTACAACGAATCTGTGCTGTGATGAATCACAATCAAGATCACGTTCTTCTTGATCTAAGCGGGAGAAGCTGTTTTTTTTTTTGTAGCTTAATTGAAAAATTCTTAAATTAACATTTTTATTAGCAAAATGTTTGAGCAAAGTTTGATGCTAATTGGCAGGGACTGTTGTGCAATACAAGCTGGAGAATACAATCTCTGAGGTTAAAAGGAAACAAATGGAATGAAGCCAGAAGCTTACCTTGGCTGCAACAAGGAATTCAGACATTCCTCGGTGTGGGGAGTAGTATATAAAAAAATACACTTACTCAATAAGAAATACTCTATGTGCAGTTAGTCGTGTGTGTTTTAATTTCAATGAGTGTACTGGTAGGTACTTATTTCATTGTTTTAAGTAATTTTATGATTATAACTTTATCTAAGCTGGAGTTGGCCATGAGATGAGATGAGACAAGGCAAGACTCGGTCTCGTTAAAATCGAAACATTTTATTTTCTTAATCGCATACTTTGTTTTGAAAAGCTGCTGTTTTCTATTGTCCGTCATCTTAAACAAGTACTTGAATAAAAGCTACCTTCCCAAAGCATGAAAAGCGGGAAACATTGGTCAATAATTGAAAACAAAAAAGCCAACAGTTAAGACCTGGAAGGGTACATACCAATATCACAATCTTCTTGTATAAGAAGGTCTTAGAATCACTTCTGCTGAAAAAGGTAAAATATTTTCTACAGGAAAAGAATTTAAGACCAACCTTCTATTCAAATTTCATACATGCAACAACCCTCAGCCCCTCTATACTGGTACTAGGCAGCGACACCACTGTGAGATTGAACCGGAAGGTAACAACAGTGGCAGGTAAAATGGACATTGAGAAGAACTTCACCAGCGTTTGGTGATAAGGTATCCTTCAACTGAACAAAAAAAATAGAAATGAAGCATACTAGTTTAGGAGTACCAGAAGGTACCAAGCTAGGACCATTACTCTTTTTCAGTTATTTAGCAGTTTTACCAGAGAATACGGTAGGAGCACATCTGCCAGATCTCCATCACGAAATATTGCAACTTATAGGGTACGAGACCATGTCACCAACCTTTCAAAACTCATCTGCTTCCGGTCAACAAAATCAAGAACAAGTGGACGAAGGATAATTGCATTTAGAAGTCAGAACCTTATTATCAAACTACCAGACTGCATCGCTGTTTACAACAAAGACAACACCTTGGCTTAATATTCACAAGCAAGATGAAGTACAACAAGCATGCCGTGGCAGTTCTTAAACGAGCTAACTTGTCATTCCATCTGGTATATGGAAAGACCGGAATCCATGAGAACACGAAGGTTTTCATCTACGAGCAATTTTTCAGGCTGGTTTTCTTGTACGCCTATCACGTTTGGTTCACCAAATCTCCATCACCAATAAAAAAGATACAGATTTTTGGTTGGAAGATCATGGGAATGTTTCCAGGACTATATTGCCACCCCTTCAAAAGCAAGTATTGGTCAAGGAAGATGATTTATGAGAATCCAGACGAAATCGTTGAAGGTATATAAAATGTTCCAAAAACTGTTAAAGTAGCTTTCTTTTGCTTTTTCAGGCTTTGGTTGACAACGACGTAGAGTGGATCATATTGACTTTTTTGGGTCCAAGAATCATAACTCTTAAAATAATAAATACTGTGTAAATTTTCAATTTAAATGCATATTTTAAGGCTGTAAATATTTCAGGGGTTTCAGAACCAGACACCGAAATAAGACTTCTTATTTCGGGAAATTGTGTGACATTTCTAGATCCTAGGAGAAAATTAAAAAAAAAAAAAAACCTAATTGTATGGCAACTACCTGTTTTAGTTCTAAATGAGCTAAATTGGATGTTTCTGTACTGGGATACATACAAATTGTCTCCACCAAATTAAGTAAAAATGATTTCATCTGTTTATGCTCTTGGTCGTTGTACTGAGCACTTGACGGACAGCCGCACGGTATTGGGTATTTTTTTTTAATTGTCGATCATAGTAATGAGAATGACAGTTATGTTGAAAACTTTTGATTAAAAAAAGTGCTGAAATTAAAGAAAACTGCAATACAGGGTGTTTCAGAATCTTGTAGGTAGATACTGAAATAAGTCGATGTGACTTTTCGCTGAAAATGGAAAATTTTAATTTGAGAAAATGTATATATTGTAAATGGAGGAACACAATACCAGGGAAGCATTCACAGAACTTAGATTTTGTTATTTTATTAAATATCGACGAGTTATATCTGTTTTTGTTAAATTGGGCTTAGACGGTTTTCATCATTTAACGTAGGTAATATGTACTAATTTTCCCTTCAGATTAGGTTTAAGGTTTTTGAAGTTTAATTTTGGGTACACAAAAATATGACACTAATGAAAAATGTCCCAATAAAAATTAAAGAAATTTGTATGAAAAACAAAAACAACAAAATATCAGATTTGCATTGAGGTGGTTTTTCATATATTTGTTGCCAATTGTTGTTCTTATTTTGGAACCAAATTTCTCTGTGAAAAAGGACTCCATATTAAAAATAAATTTGAAAATGGCCCAAAAATGGGAATTTGTCTACAGTATGAAAAATGATCCAAATTTGTAAATGGAATAAATGCCCAAAAATGCAAAACAAAACTCAAAAAACAAATGAAAAATAGCCCCAATATATTGAATCATTCATACAAAAATTTATTTATTTATTTAATTTGGGGTAATTTTTAAATTATTTGTCCCGATATTTCCATTTTAAAATTGGGTTAATTTTTCTTAATGAAATATTACCTCAAATTTGAAAATGAAACAAAATCATAAAATATAATATCGTTTTTAGTTTGAGTTTTTTTTGTAATTTTTTTTTTTTTTAATTGGGATCATTTATCACAATAGAAAAAGGCCCCAATTTTAAATTTTGAGTTGGAGCAATATTTCATGTAGGCTTTTACTTTTACTCAATTAAGATTCTAAAAATGTGTATCTTTCACATCTTGCATTGTTTTTTCACACTGTTCACCGTCTTAGGTTTAAGTAATGATCAACATTTTGATATCTAGTTAACATAACTTCGTATGTGACCTCAAATATAGAGGTTCATTCTTTAGTCGCACTTCTGGAGTGGAATACTTCGCATTTCTCAATTTTTTCCGTCATTTAGATGTGCAAGCTTTCACTACCAATTTGCATCGACAATTTCTATTTACCTCGGGTTCTCCACTCTCCGGAGTGCTCGCACGGTGTTACACCATAAAGTTCAAAGTATATAAATAAAATAAGTAAATAAAGCTTTGTAACAAAATATTATTAACAGTGTATGTGTTGCAATGATGAATAAATAATGCTGTTATACACTAATATCCAACAAATAAGAAGCTCCACGTTGGGCGCCAGTTAATAAACGATTGTTATTTTTTTACACACACCTTTTTACATAAAGCTCATGAAGACGAACGATTGTACTTATTAGTAATAGTAATAATATTTTCCCATTTTACTGCCGATATAGGTACTATAGGCCAAGTTCTGCATTTGGAAAAAAAATCGAACTCGAGATTTTGATCAAAGTTGACATTACGATGATAGCGAAGACGATTAAAGTGGGTCCGACAACTCCGTCTGTCTGTATATATGTCTGTAGGTATGTCTATATGTCTGTACCTCGATCTATAGCCTAAGCCACTGGAGCTATTTTCTTCAAACTCGGTACTTAAGGGTCTTCGGTGATTCCCTAGAGGGGAAATTAAAGTTTTTTTTTTAGCCCTAAAACTAACGGTACCCCCCATACACCTGTAATGCATAATCTTATTTATCTCGAAAACAGCTCTTACGATTTTAATGAAAAAAAAATTAGGTTTGATATTATTGACATGGGCTACATTTTTGTAAAAGAAAAACTTTTGGGGGAAACATTTTTGTAAAAGAAAAACTTTTGGGGGAAACTTAGTGTCTCTTCTAACTTTACTCCAGTTCCTACTAAACTTAGACTTATTAAAACTTTATTTTTGCCTATAATTGATCATTGTACAGTTGTATATTGTAAACTCGACTCCCATTCTCAGCATAAGCTACTAGTTGCTTTCAATGACATGATAAGGTATGTGTATGGGTTGCGTCGGTACGAGCACATATCACACTATCATAAATTGATCCTCGGTTGCACATTTCAGCAATTTCTGGACATAAGATGCTGTCTTTGTATGCATAAAATTATTCAGGAAAAACTGCCACTATATTTGTATGAAAAACTGATATTTTCCCAGTCAACCAGAACTCTCAATCTAATTATACCCCACTTCGCTTATTTAAACACCTCACGTCTATTCTTTATTCATGTGACCAAACTTTGGAATGCGCTACCCACAGCTATAAGAAAAATAATTGGAGCTAGAAAATTCAAAACCGCTGCATTGTTGCACTTGTCATCTTCATAGCAATAATTACTTTTTTTCTTCTGCACTTCCTGTCTTGTATTTAGGCTCAGTAATTCTCTTATTCTACTTTTCATCTTTCTTCTTACCCTTCTTTTCTTTTTACTTTTTCTCTCCCTATTCCCTTTTTCTCTTATTATTTATTGTTGAATTCTTTTTACCATCTATCTATTTTAGATAATATACAATTTTAATGTTAAATATTATTTATTCAAAGAATTATTATTATTTTCGAATCTATTATACTTTGTATTATTATCATGTATTATTATTATGTATAATAAATTTATAATTCACTTATCCTTAATTTTATGTACTGTAAAAGACTACGTCTTATTTGTACAATGTAAACTAAATAAAAATTGAATTGAATTGAAACGTTATTAACGGTAGCTGTCATAGAACGATTTTTTTGATTTTCGAATTTATCATCAATGGCTCTAACGATTTTAACCAAAAATTTTCAGCAGTAGCCCTCTTAAGTTTAAAATAATATTGTATATAAAAATATTCAAAAAATATTTTTTGGGTTTCTTGAAAAAAAAATTACAGTTTTTTTTTGAAAAATCAATTTTTTTTAAAACGTGTGAACGATTATTTTTTGAAATTATTTCCTAAAATCTATACTACTAAATACTTAAAATTTGCATTTCAAATTTTGTTCTCGAAAAATTTTAAAGAAATTTCTTATATAAAAAATCACTTTAAAACGATTTTTAAACTTTGTTTGCATAAATTCATACTTTAACGGAAATCAGACACGGCAATTCCATGCATTTGAACATTTTTATCTAATTAAATCCATGTTTTATATTTATACAGTGTATTTAAAATTCCAAAGTATTTTTACATAAGAGCAAGCTCGTGCGATCCAGTCGTGCACTTTATTTCTACTTGTTTTGTATCTTATCCTACTTTCCACAGTAAAATCGTGCGCTAATTTCAGCGCCACCATCAGGATAGCTTTGGTACCATAAAATCATGCTCCATGTAATTATGGTTTCAGTGGATTTTAACCAAACCCAAAATATGTAGCTTCATGTTTTATTATTAAAAATAGAAAAAAAAATTACGAACCTCATCAAATGATACCCAAACATTTTGACAAAAAAAAAATATATCAGAATGTTTGCTTCGCGTTATTTGTTTTAAAACCAGACATTTCAAGCTTCAAAATGTTTTTATTTTCGATATTTTTAATTTTTTTCTGGTCTCTTCTTTTTGAACTAAATTGAATTTTAAGAATCTTTAGAGCTCTAAGCCACAACTTAGTGCGACTCAGTCGTGGATTTTTTAAATGAACCAAGGAAATGTTTTGTCAAAAAACTGAAGTAAAGGGTGGTTAAATTTTAAGAGCCGATGTTGAATGTGAACCACACCTAAACGTCAAGTCTTTTTCCGCATTTCATTTGACATTTCTCAATTTCAGACTAACTCAATTTGCACCATGGAAAGATACACAATCGAGAAACGCGTTAAAGTTATTCAGGCTTTTTATGAAAATGGGCGTTCAAATCAAAATGCATATCGTCATTTTTTCCATCAATTTAATCGTCCAACTGTGCGTACAATCGGAAAAATCGTGCAAAAATTTGAGCGAACCGGGTCTGAAGGAGATGTGAAAACACCAGTGCATGCTCTTACAGCTCGTACTGCTTACGCTCGTCGTCGTTGATGAACATTATTCATAAAGACTTGCATTTACACGCTTACAAGGTGCAATTGACTCAAGAACCAAAGCCTCTTGACCATTTCAAGCATCGTCGTCAATATTCAGAATGGTGGCAAGAAATGGCAACAGTGGATGATCAATGTTCGAAGAAAATCATCCTCAGTGATGAGGCACATTTTCACGTCAGTGGATTCGTCAATAAGCAGATTTGCCACATTTGGGCGAATGATAATCCAAGAGTGATTGTCGAAAAACAAATGCACCCACAAAGAGTGACTGTTTGGTGCGGTTTATGGGCTGGCGGCATCATCGGGCCGTATTTTTTCCAGTTACTGTGAATGGTGTTCACTATCGTGAGATGATAACGAACCGTTTTTCCGTTTTTCTTAACTCTCCGTTCTATAGAAAATGCCAATTGTGTGAAACTACGCTAGTCAACAAACCAGTACTAGTTTTAAGCGGCTCTAAAAACTTAAGTGAAAACTTATTGGGGCCTATCGGGAATCTCCCTGGAAATTTTGTTTCCCTCGGAATTTTTTGTTACCACGGAATTTTTTTCGTCAATCGTGAATCTCCCTCGAAACTTTTCTCCTCCGATAAAAAGAAGTACCATACATCTGTTGTCGAAAAACACCTTTGAATTAGGTATGTGAAGTTTTAAGGCTTCCAATAACATTAAAATCCCTCAGAAATGGAAGAAAATCACGATAGCCATAAATTACGCGGGAATATTTCGAACACATTCACGATCGCGATTTTTCGAAAATGGGAATTCTTCCCAGGAAATTTTTTTTACGATAGCCCTTATTATTTTATTTGCTGACCTTACCTATGTACGAAAATATTTTTGTATTCATTTCATTGTGTATTGGATTTCAATATAACAATATAAGTATATTAAAAAAAAAAAGGAAAACATTTTCCAACATATTTTTTTTTTTGTTTGGTGTTCCTTGAACTTAAAAAAAAAAAAAAAAAAAAAAAAAAAACTGAAAAAAATTGGAAAGAAGGTTAAGTTTGAATAAGCCAGTTATTCAATTGACTTGCCTTCCTTTCTCAGGTTATTAGGTCCTGTCATAAAAACGAGTTCAATGCACATGAATGCTTCGATGCTTTTTATTTATTAAATTTACCCTCTCAACCTCAAGATAAAAGAATATTTTCACCACACTGACTCATAGGTACATTGGAGAAGTTATTTAAAAATGTAAAAAAAAAATAAGTCAAGATCATATTTAAAAAATATATGAATTATGGCAAAACCAAAACATACACATATTCAATGTATTCTGAATGTATTTAAACAGCTTTAATCAACAATGACTTTCCAAGAAATATAAAATTATCCATGACGAATGCTGAGCTAAAGGTTAAGGGAGATATTCCAAAAATAGTTCCCTATAGACGTATTTATGATTAATGAGTGTAGACAAATAGCAGTCACTAGCTAGAGCTTGTTTTTATAATGAGTCAGAGCTTTATTATAAGATCTATACTGCTGATCTAAGTTGTACCAATAATAAATATCTGGAGTTTAAAAGATGTCTTATCTGTCTGAGTTATCTGGGGCATATTAAAGCTTTTGACTATTTATGACCTTGACTTTTCTCAATACCTAAAACAATAAATAAGGGGCTTGTTTTTATACTAAATAATCATTATACAAGTTAGGCACCAAGTCTATTTTTGAAAATTTTGATGATAAACTATAAACATATTTGCCTTATGTATTTACCTTAGGATTTTATGGGTTAACTAAAGACATAAAACAGATACATAAATATATCAATGAAAAAATAGAAAAATATTTATATGTACGTGTTAGTGAAGAGGTTTTTCATACTTCTTCGTCAGAGGTATATTTTTTGGAACACTAGGAACTGAAAGCAGTTAAATGAAGCAAGTGACATCATAAATTAAGTTGGACATGGGTGTTGCTCGGGATGGTATCAGTGGCGGCTGGTGGGTTGGTGAACAGGTGGTGCACTTTACTTGCTCACTAAGTAGGTATTAAGATTAGAAATCGCAAAAAAACAACAATTTACATGTATATGTCGATTTTTTATTATTTTGTATAATTGCTCGAAGAATTTCAACCATGTATAAAACTGACACACTTATTACATTTAGCAAGGAATCATGTTTTTTATTTTTTCACTTAAATGCGTCAAATCGTGGATTCAGGTAACTTTATTTTAAAAAGATTTATTACTGTCTTTAATATACCCAATCACTGTTAATTTTATCCCACACCACACACTGTACACATTACAGAATCGAACCAAAACCAAAATAAAAAACAATTACTAACCTAACTCCTACAAACCTACACTATTTAACCAGTCGCGGATAGAGCGAAACAACATTACATATTCGCAGGCGCAGCGCATTCTAGTCAAACATCGGTTGCTCTTGTCCTCTAGTTAATCTTCGGTTCTCGTGCGCTGCACGAGAGCAGGCTAATTTCTCGATTCATTTCAATGAAATATCTTTTGTCTCACGCGTCAGGGATACTTGCTTGTAACTCATACAAGTTATATTAGCAGTCCTCGTGCGCTCGCCGAAGCGCACGAGAATTTTTACTTGCAGGGAAAGTAAGTCTTAATAGTAAAGCAAAGCGCTTACATTGTTTCGTCATAATTGGAAATTTTACTTGTTTGTGTTCTTGTATGTTTAAAAAAAAAATATTAATATGGGAATCTAAAAATAAAGATGCAGTAATATTTTGTAATTTTTAAATCTTTTGAATTGGTGGTTCAGCGCACGAGCGCACTTAAGGTACAGCCGCCACTGGATGGTATACTGGGCCAGCTTTTCGAAAAATTTTCGGAACATGACAGCACTTCATCTTTAAATCTATCAAAACAAAATTATTTAAGATTATAGCAATACTGGTCTTGCTATATAAAGGTACCTTTCCGAAGATAGATGAATTTTTTCTGGGTTTTGTTGGAAAATATGACTCCCTATATCAAATCCATTCAAGGCAAACTGACACTTTTAATAAGGAAAATTTTTTCATTTGTTATTTATTTTTGAATTTCCGGATAGAATATTGCGATCAAATGAAAATGAAGTGATAGTCACAGTTAAAAAAGATTTTAAGATTCATTGCGAAGTTAAAAATAAAATTATGACTATTCAAACGCCAGAAAATCTTGATTTAAATATACTTTTAAAGCCATAAACCAGTTGTACAATTGTCCTTTTCTAAATATGTGAATATATTCGAAAACCATTGGTAGACGACAAAGCTACAATTGTCACACTTTTTGACTTTTCTAAGTGTTCCAAAGTCGTTAACGAATTTAATTTATTTTCTGAAGCTCGTAAACTCATTTTTTTTTTCATTTCAGTGAAAAATGTCAAACTGTATCGTCATTTCTTCCCTTGATTACACCGCACACTAACCTATCAAACTCACCTACCAGACGCTGCAAGAGGCTAAATTCATTCAACACCTTTAACGGGCTTAAATGACATAGGATTTATTATAGGTTTAAATGCATGGGAGTCACAATCCCTAGGATATCACATAGGATCTACATTGATCTAAATGTGAAATTAATCTAACCTATTCTAATGACGTTCCCCAGGGATCCATTCTTGGCCCATTATTATTTTTTCTCTACATAAATGATTTTTCTCCCAACTCTCTTCTGCAAGTAAATTGTATGTTGATGATGTTCGATTGAAACACGAACACAGCTTTCCGTTGAACAATATTGTAAATGGTATAAATAGTGTAAATGAGAACGTCAAAAGAGTTCTTGCATGGCCAAGAAGAAATGTGATCTGTTTGAATGCTAGGAAGTGACAATCTCTCATAATCTCCAGAAACGCAATTGATACCATTAGTCGGGCAAGGTCTATTCCTGTGACCCAATTAGTGCTGAAGTGCGCCATTTTTATACCAGAACTGTAATGAACCTTTGAATGGAATTGATATGGCAATTTGTGGACATTATCACGGAGTCATCCCGTTTGGACTTAGTTCAAAACTATGGATCTACTCGTAGTAGGTTTTAATGTCTCTTATTGTAAGTTTGATTTTGCACAATCATACGGAAATTAGATCACTCACTCAGCCAGGACAACTACACTGTGCGAAGCTAAGCTGTCTAGCCTTGTACTGAATAAGTAGCTAATCCGATTGAGTTATTATCCGGCCCCTATGCCTCCGTCAAAGCCCTCGGTCCGCTAACTCGGGATGTAAGGAGTAAAATGGAGGGCACAGCACAGAAGTAACATTCCCAAAAATTCGTCAATTTCGTCAGAAAAAATACCTGCTCTAAATTTGGCAGAGCAGAGCATTTACGGAGGAAAAGGAGAACTGTTTCTTTTTCCCCGCTGATCCCAACCTATTACAGAGTGTTGTGAAGACTGCCTAGCTTCACTGCATGCTCTCCTATAAGCCAGTTACCCGCAGGTTGCTACGATCCTGGCTATGTCTTGCCTGGGTCTGCATATCAGATCAAGCAGTTAGTTAAACTGCATCACCTCCGGTTTGATTCGATAAGAAAAATTGAGAGAATTTTATTTTCATAACTCCGAGCTGAATGTTGATTCCTTCTGCAAGTGATTTACGAAGTTCTGATCCTTGCCTGGTCAGCTCGTCTGGCCGTTCATTCCTAACAATGCTACAATGACCCGAAACCCAGATAATATTGCTATTGTGGTTAATATTGAGGCAAGAAAGTTCATCCCGGCATTGCTGGACCAATTCGAAGTTTGATGTACTAAAATTAATGATTTAAAGAGCCACCTGATAATATTCGTATTCTTGTTCTGGCTTCGATCTTGTTTGAGTACCTTGCATGTTTTCCTGATAGAAAGCTATGCAGGCCTTCCTAGCCCTTTCTTCAATATTCAGTCGGCAAAAAGTTCTGCTGGAAGAAAAAGTTATTGATTTCGTTTCATCAGCGAAGAATTTTTGCACAACTTTTAATAACGCACTCGGAAAGGTGATATTAATTTGAGTGTAGGTAAAGACTTTGGTGGTATTCGGAAGATATGCCTTTCTTACCACTTTCTGGATATTGGCAAGGAAATTGAATTAAGTGAATTTTTGAAATCAAGCCTTTTCAAAGGTTAAACGGAAATTGGAGGACTTTACCGCTCCTAAGCTTAACGACATTCTTCTGAAACTATCCAACGAGGCTAAATATTTTGGAGTAATCCTTGATTCCAACCTACGATGGAAACGTAACACAGAGGAAAGAATGAAAAAAAACCTTCAGTACACGGTGGGACATGCGACCGCAGGTCATCCAGTGGCTTACACGGCGATAGTTCGTCCCATACTTACCTATGGGTCGATCGTGTGGTGGAAGGCTGTAGAAAAAATTAGCTATCTCAAAAACCTGAATAAGGCACAGAGACCAGTCTGTTTAGGAATAACGGGGGACACAGGGTTATACGCCACAGACAGGGCTGGAAATTACTTTAAATCTTCCAGTCCTGGACGAGCACATAATATGCACAGCAGCTAAAAGCACACTTCGGCTTAAAGAAATGAGCTCTTGGAAGCACAGCACTTATGGTCATGGGTCTAACCTGCGAAGGTATGACACAGTGGCCGGGCTTAATGTGACGACTGACTACTAGATTTCAACAAACACTTCTCCACTATAATACCCGAAAGGCATGGATGAGAACCCAACTCACTAATTAGTGAACAAGGTATCTCCTTCTAAGCTGATGGGTCAAAAATGGAAGAAGGAACAGGAGTTCCGTGAAGCTCTCAATATTAGAGAATCATTCAAACTCCCAGATGAGTGAAGTGTCTTTCAGGCTAAGATCTACGCTATTGAAAAGGCGCAGATTTGGTACGCACGAAAAAACTGAACTCGTCGGAGATCACATGCTTCGTGGACAGCCAAGCTGCCATTAAAGCTTTGGCCAGTGAGACTATAAGATCCAAGACAGCAACAAAATGCCGAGACATGCTGAACAATATTTGTAACACTAACCAAGTCAACCTCTGCTGGGCTCCTGGACATAGTAATATAGAAGGGAATGAAATAGCAGATGAACTGGCAAGGAAAGGCTCAGTATCAAATAAAAACAGCAGTAGCCATTTAAATTTAGGGCCAAAAATCCCGATTGGCGTGATTAAAAGGAGCATAGACCTAATTACGAAAGAACAAATCAATACCTCCTGGTCCTCCAGGGACGACTGCGTTATCTCTAGAAGTTTATGGCCTAGAATTAATGAAAAGGAAACTCGACATATTTTCATCATCATCATCGGCTCGACAACCGGGTTCCGGTCCTGGCCTCTTTCAACAAGTCTCTCCACCAATCCCGGTCTCTAGCCGACGCCATCCAGTTGCGCACCCCAAGGCTTCGGGCGTCCTGGTCTACGTCCTGACCGCCTCGACATATTTTATCGCTGAGTAAAAAGAATATCAGAATCCTGATAGATGTACTAAAGGGTCATTGCGCCATTTGCACAATGGCCACTAGAATGGGTGCATTTGCACCCGATTTCTGTAGGAACTGTCAGGATGTGGAGGAGATTGAAACCATTAAACACCAACTCTGCGACTGTCCGAACCTCCAAACAAACTGCCTCCGCTATTTTGGAAACAGGTTTGTTGGAGAACTAGACGATCTAACGCAGGTCTCAATGGCAAATATGAGAAAATGTATAGTAAGCACAGGCTGGTTCGAAAATGAACCAGACTACATAAGACATTAGTTAGGAGCATTTCCTCCCCTCCTAACCTAACCAAACCTATCTTGTAGATTTTTGTATTTTTGAGACGAATAGCTTAGATGAGAAGACCCTGGATATTGATTTATATTTACAGGTATTGTCAGTTCTTGTAGGATCAAATGAATACATCAACAAAAATGTAAGACATGTTTTACTGGTTGAATTATATGAGTCATATTATTTTGAAAACAAAGGGATTGAAAAAAATAAGAAACTTGTGGAAGTGTGGAAGCAGCTTAAAAGCATTAATTGAAAAATCTTGATAAATGTGTTTTTATTATGGAAAAGGTACTTAGTTGGAATTAAATCGAGGAGCAGCAAGGCTGCTATTTAGGTCCCTTATTCTTCACATTGATACGAGGATTTCTTGTAAGCTTGTATTGGGTTCGAAATAAACCTTTCATTTAGTAGGGAAAGATACAAGCCAGAGAAAAATTCGTCTCATTAATTGTGAAATTCAGGTTGGAAGATATGACCAATTTTGTATAGATGATTTTGTCAAAAACTGAATTCACACAGTCACATACTATCAAGTGTCGCCTGTAAAAAAAAAATTGTTTTTTTCAAGCGTTGACAATTTGACAAGTAAGTAATTCAATAAAGAAAGGCTTATTATGCCTAAAGGGTTAAATGTTAAATGAAATCGAGAATGAAGATGAGCCACTGCCAGTACGAATAGTCAGTGCCAGCTTTTGGAGTCTCGAGAGTCCAAAAGAATTTAAAAAGGAGTGCTAGCAGTTATTTTTGGAATTTGTAATTTGTTAGTTTGTAAAACAAAAATGTAATATAAGAGGGAAAGACAGGAAACATTTCGACGATGTTTCGTGACTGTCAATAGTTTTACTAAAAGAGCCATTACCCACAAATTTGAACGCTTTGTTTAGGGATGCGATCGAGAAGATGTAAAACTCCAACCCAGATGTGAGAGTTGGACTCGATCGAAGGACGGATATATGACTTGTATATCGGATGGGGTTAATAAATTTCTTGCAACGATCAAGAAAACCCAAACAACTTCCAGAATTTTTGGCGATTTCAAGTATGTGGTTATTCGATAGCAAGTGGTCAGAGTTTTTGGGCTTGTACACTGCTGCGAAAATCAGGGGTAGAATCGGCTAAGGTGATAGTTGATTATCAATTTTTTGATTGCCATTTTGACTTTAGCTGTCTCTATCATGTCAATAAAGAAATATAGAGAGAGCGATTGTCAAAACGACAATCAATTATTTTTGTGATCACTTTATTCTTGACGTTCAAGTTCCACATCCGAAGAACGTGGAGGAGGTGAGTCTGGAAATGGATATGAGAAACTTAAAGTGCTGACATCATTAAAACAATGAAGTGGGTTAGAAGTTTAAGCTGAAAAATCATTAATGTAAATGTGGAAAAGAGTCGGAGATAACACAGAGCCCTGCGGCACATTAGCATTTATTTTTTGGATGTCAGATTAAAATATATCCAAAACTTTTATATTGAACGTTCCAAAAGATCACTTCTAATCCATCGAAGTAGAGTATTATCAAATCCAAATGCACTGTGTTTTCTCAGTGAAACTGTGTGCATAGTCCACTCAAACCCTTTAAAGAGCTTCGTGATAAGTTCTATCAAACATTACTGTTTTAAGCAATTATAAAATGACATAAGAAAACTTGGTTAGATTTTATCTTTCCTATTTCCGTATTCCAAAACATTTCAAATAACTCCACATAACGGCAATTAATAGATTTTGATCTTTGTCTTCCCATAAAATACAGCCAAAAAAACTATAAATTACCTCAAATAGCATACCTACTTAATTCCGTACCCAATTCTTAACACAAAACCTCTTAATCAAGCACACCTTTTGAAAAAAAAATTACACCTTTAGTCAATTTTCATATATTAACATCAAACATGAATACATTTGAATTCTTAAAAATAAATTACCTCAAAAAAAAAATATATATATAAAATATAAACAAAACAAAAAAAAACCTCCATCTCGGCCAAGAACTTCCCACGCTTAGGTCATTAACATAACATAATAACGAACCAGAAGAGAAAAAAAGGCATAGTGATACGGGCCAACAAGCTGCAACCGTCATCAAAATATTTAAATTTGAAAGAAAAAAAAACGACAAAACAAAATAATAATTTAAATAGTTTTTTTATGCATGTGTGTCGACACGACAAACTTGTCAGATTGGTTATGTTCGGCTTCGTAAGCTTTTGGAGATTTTATTTAGCCATGAACTTTAACTTGACTCATGGTTTTTTTTTCGGTAAGTAGGTATAAATTTTAATATTCTCTTCGTTTTCCTTCCTCGCTTCCGCTTTGATTAACATATTTGTTTCAGTGTTGAAAATACCGAGGGTATGCACAAAAAACAAAACCATAGCAAAAAAGACCAAAGCGAATCGACCCAGCTCTTTTAATTTGAGCATAATGCTAATTCCATGCTAATCTCTAATCAGCTGGCACAAGCTTTGGGTCTTAATTTCAAATTAAAAAAAAATAATTCCCATCGGTTTGGTTGTATGTTATGTATGTTAGTGTCGGTTATAGCATCTCACGAAAAGAAGGGTTTTGGACTTAGACGGGTGAACCGAGTTGCTTTAAATTAGGCGCAGGAAATTTGTATGAGAGAATGCATTTTTGGATTTTTTTTTCAAATTTAATTGAAATAAAATGCGCAACAAACTTGGTACCCAAAGTTTACGTTTTTATTACATATATTGTGCAAATAAAAATCGAATTTTAAAATACTTGACAGGTTTTGTGATATCGAATTTTCATTTTTTTTAAACAACAAATATATTTTTTGTTTTGATCGCAAAGTTTTTTCTGTATAAAAAATTTCATGAAAATCGGTTATCCCGATAATGAGAAATTCAAAATTTGAAATTTGAAAAATGGTTCTATGGTAGGTACATATGTATGTCTCAGTTTCAATTACTTCTATTTAATTATAGATCGTCAAAATTAAGAGAGAAAAAATAAAATGCACGACTGGGTTCCACGAACTTGCTCTTATGTAAACGACTAAGAATTTCAAAAATGAATGTTAGTAGAGACAACTGTTCTTAAGGATAAAATTCATTTTTTAAATAACTAAAACAACTCCTTTAGCAGTTGGAGCTAAGCACAGGATGCCATGTGTTTTAAGCAAAAATTAGTTTATGGAAGAACAAAATTATAATTCGTTGTAGTGGTTTCTTAAAAAAATAAGCTTTTATACAAAATTTTTTAAACATTTTTAAGAAAAAAAAATTGGAACGCCAATTTAAAGTGTTAATTAATGTTCGAATAAAAATTAAATCTACAAAAAAAACTATTGATCCGTTTTTGAGATATCGAATTTTCCAAAAAAAAAACTAGATTTTTTTTTTTAAATTCAAAAAAATATTTTTTTTTTTTAAGTTTTGAAATGCAATGTTCCTTAAACTTTTTAGAAGCTTGTCTATAAAAAATTTCATTAAAATCCGTTATGCCGATAATGAGAAATTCAAAATTCGAAAAAATAGTTCTATGGTAGATACAGTCAGTAATATCTAGATTTCAATTTTTTTTTATTTCATTGTAGATTGTAGAAATTATTCAAAAGAAAAAAAATTTTAACAAAATTCTCGGAACCGTTTTCGAAAAAAATACGATTTTCGAAAACTATTTTTTTAACCTTTGTATGGAGGGTACCGTTATTTTTGGGTAAAATAATTTCTTTTTCTCATTTCTTGTAGATTATATTAAAAAACTTTTTTTATCAAGTTTTAAAAATATTTAGCATGGGGTTTTTCGAAATATTGAATTTTCAAAAAAAAAATTGAAATATTTTTTAAAAATCCAAACTATTATTTTTTGAAAACTTGAATCACAATAATATTCAAACTATTGGGGACCTTTAGTAGAAAAAAAAAATGATCAAAATCCGTTTTTGAGAAAATCAAAAACAAAAAAGTGGTTCCAAGGAGGGTACCAAAAATAAAAATTTTTTGGAAAATTTTTTTCAATCATTAGCTAGCTTTAACTTAATGAAAATTTTTGAATTTTTTTTTTTAAATCTGTGGGACAGTTTTTGAAAAAAAAAAATATTGATAAAATTTCGAAAAAAATAGTATGGCAGGTACCGTTATTTTGGTCTTAAAAAAACTTTTGAAAAAAATAAAACCCATATCTACCAAGTTTAAAGAAAATCACCCGAGCCGTTTAGCTGTAGTAGAACACACAGACATGGTCTTCGCTATCATCGTACTATCAACTTTGATCAAAATCTCGGTTTCGATTTTTTTTCGAATGCATAACTTACCTTATGGTATCTATAAGTCGCAAGTAAAAATTATCATAACTCTAGTTGCCTTTTTCGAAAAACAATACGATTTTCGAAAACCATTGTTTAGCATTTGCATTGGGAATGCTGTCATTTTTCTATAAAATAAAATAGTTTCTCCTACATCTTGTAGATAATATTAAAAAAAACTGTCAACTAAATAAAAATTAAGCACGTGTTTTTCGAAATATTGAGTTTTCAAACAATTTTGAAAAAAATTTTAATACACAATGATAAAAAAAATCATACAATAATGCCCATTTTTTGGAACAGTTTCTCTTTAATTATTGGCTAGGTATTACTAAATGAATTGTTTTGATTTTTTTTAAGCCTGCGGAACAGTTTTGAGAAAAAAAAAGAGAAAATTAAAAAGAGGAAAATATTCAAATGTATAAAATTGCCATCTTATTTCAAGAAAACTGAATTTATGCAAACAAAGTTAATAAATTCGTCTTATTATAAAATACAGTAGACTCTCGTTAACTTGAACATACGATAACTTGAACATTCCAATAACTTGAACAAATATTTTTTCCCTTTACGCATTCTACACCTTGAACGGACTATTCTTAAGACTCAATACCTTGAATTTTTCCCCTAAGTACTCTATAAGTTGAACAAAAGTAAAATTTATAGGAACTCTGTAACTTGAACAAAGTTTAATATTGAATTTCTTAAATTTTTGAATTTATGCAAGGTACCTGGGATGTTGGTACAGAATGCAAACGGTTTTTGTAAAGGGGAATCCCAGGAAATTTCTTTAGCATTTCCGTATAAGGTTTTATTCTTCATAATCGGTGAATTTGTGAATTTCATTTAAACACGTGCGTATTTAGGAATCCAAAAACGTTTCAATTAAAAGTATTTATTAATAATATCATTATTTATGTTTTAAAATCATAAAAATGAATCATTATTAAATAAAAACAACAATTTTTTAACTTGATCCAGTAACTTGCACAATCCTATAGCTTGAACACACCTGGTTTCGTCCGTGTTCAAGTTAACGAGCGTCCACTGTAATAATAAATTTCTTATATAAGAAATTTCTCTAAAATTTTTCCAAGTAAAAATTGAGATGTCAATTTTAAGTATTTTGTTAATATATAATTTAGGAAATATGTAATTTCAAAAACTAACGGTTTTTTGTTTCAGAAATCAAAAAAATTATTTTTCAAAATTTTGTATACACAAGGAGCTCTGTAAACAAATTTGGGTCAGAATCGTTCGAGTCGTTCATGAGAAATTTTAAAATGAAAAAAAAACGGTTCTATGACAGGTACCGTTTATAACATTTTTTCTCAACATATTTGTTCACCAATATAAACAAATATACATATACAGCGGTGTGCTGCATATTTATATTTATATTTATATTAATTATTTTAACTATTTTCCAAGACAGGTTGGTTGCTCTCAAAACATGATCACAATTGCCTAACAAAGACCAGCCACCCGGATTTAAACATCTTAGCAATAAGAATAGGTTTCATCATCATCATCGGCTCGACAACCGGGTTCCGGTCCTGGCCTCTTTCAACAAGTCTCTCCACCTATCCCGGTCTCTAGCCGACGCCATCCAGTTGCGCACCCCAAGGCTTCGGGCTTCCTGGTCTACCCCATCTCTCCAGCGCAAGCATGGTCTACTACGCTGTCGTCTACCATAGAATGTACCACAAATAACTTTCTGAGCAGGTTCCTCTTCGCTCATGCGAGCTAGGTGCCCTGCCCACCGGAGTTTACCGAGCTTAATTTTAGAAATAGGTTAACTAAAAACATAAACTGCCTTCTAGAAGGCCGAGGAAGTGACCATTGTTAACAAATCGACATAGACAAAGATGGAATCAGTTCGCGCAGCTGCATCTGGTATAACGTCTGTATGGCAGGGGCTGTTAGTTTTGGAGGCAACAAAATGTATTTCAATTTTTCTTCTAGGAAATCACACAAGACCCTTCAGCGGTTTAGGCTGTAGTTCCAGGTACATAATCAGTCAGTAAAATATAAGTTCTAAAACCTGGAACATAAAACTCACCCTGATCTATGTATAACGGGAGGCGTATTATTATGACTAAAAAATTCACATTTTGGGTGGTATGCAGAAAGCCTTATTTCAGTCTCAAATCTCACTTTTTTGAGCAAATGCTAGCTTTCGTATGCAGAATAATTTTGAGACAAATCTATCAAAAAAGCGATCGATCTTATTTTAGATTTCCCTATGCCGGAAAAAAACGAAATCTCATTCTAATGAGGTAAAACTACCAAAAAGTTGAGCTTGGAAATTAGTTATCTCGGGAAGTACAATGGTTGAATACCGTAATAATTTCGATTCCTTTGAACCCAAAAGACTCTTTATAGGTTAACCCTATTACATGTTGAAGCATTAAAAAATTATTTTTTTCAAACACATGAAGAGTTTCGGGCAAGTTGATTAAAAAATAAAACAAAAATTATGGTTTTCTTAAGATTTGTTGGAGATTTGAAGTGAAGTGGAATCGCCGAAGATTCCAGCATCATCCAGAGCTCCGTTTCAAAAGTAATTGAAGAAGTAGCAGTCGAAATTGTGAATAAAAAAGAGGATTGGATTGAGTTCCAAATACAATGCAAGAAATAGACGTTCAGAAATCAATTTGGTTTAGAAAATATTCATTTTCAGCATGTATTGGCACAATAAATTGTACTCACGTGCATATAAAATAGCCAATAGGCTGTGCTGGATAAATAATCTTATTTGTTTTGTCTCAAAAAGTAATTTAAACATATCTACAGGTTATAATTCCAGAAATGTCCAAGCAACGTCCAATAGAGCAGGACTTTTTACTGGCGTGGGCATATCCTAGTCGGGATCAGTGCGAGAATACTACTAAATTCCGAAAGCTATTGGTATTCCCAGTTTTTTTGGAGGGGCTATCACTGTTACTTTCACTTATTTTGAGACTGAGATCATGAAATGAGACAAGCCTTTTGCATACCAAATTGAGATTTGTCTCATTTCAAATGCTCAATCTCACTATCTGTAGCTCTTTCTCAGAGCTCATTCTCATGAGACTGAGCAAATGGCTTCTGCATACCACCCTATGTCTCCGCAAAATTCTAACCATTTCGGTAATGGATTTTAACAGTTTCTATGCCTCCGTCTAGTTTCCCTAAACTCCACCTTATTTTTCACACATGACAGCTGTCAAACAAAAATATTTTACGTCTAACAAGTGCCTAAAATTGCATATATAAGCTTATGTTAGTCGGCCAAGCCGCATAGATATCCTAGACAACTTTTTATATCAACTAGATAACCACCAAATTGGTTTTTGTGTTTCACCCTGTCGTGTCGCAGTCTTACTGCACCGAAGACACTCTGCTCAGCCTTGTGCGAGAACGTCCCGACTAAAAAGAGCCGCCTATCAACAGTTCTACCGCCGAAGTGGTAGATTAGCGTAATCGACATTCTATCCTGGACCAGCCCTCGAAAATCTAAGTACAGGAATGCAACGGGCGGGATAAAGCCGATTAGACAAACAGTCTCGCAATAATCGTAGGGTAGTAAGCTCCAAAAATTAGGCTGTTGGTCGAGGACATCGCTCTTTCAATGTGACCCGAATGCTTTCATAAAAGATTATTAGTTCTGTTGATGTTGGCTCTGTTGTAAAGAGCCTGGTTGAAATAATAATATTTGTACTCCGGTTCTGGTATTCTGTGTAATCCAAAGCAACGTCTAAGAGATTGCCTCTCAAACACCCGAATTTTTTCCATTTGAGATGGGACAACGTTGAACCACACCGGAAACCCATAGACAATCATCGGCCGGATTAGGGACACGTAGCAAATCACCTTTACCTTGCTTTCAAGCCGGCTGCTGTAAAAGAACCGTTTCGTAAGAGTGAAGGCTCCCCTAGCCCTGGCAAGACCCTCGAATATATATGTAAGTCTTTCAAAATAAAAATACTGATCCAAATTAACTTCACTTTTACTCGTCATTGGCTTTCCAAGTTGGTAAGTTGCCCAAGGTCTTTTTCTTATCATTCATCGACATGTGCATTAATATGTCGATTTTACATCGACTAAAGAGCTTTGGTGCACTGGTGGACCAATTCCAAATGACTTCAAATTCAGTACAGAGAATTTTGTATGTCAATTCCTAGAGGAGAAATTCGAATTTTTGTTCAATCTCATCTAAGCCGGTAAGCTGCCTTTTAAGTGTTTCCTTTTTTTCATTTTTTATTTTATAATAGCTTACATATTTTTTGAACCTACAATTGAACGAACTTGATCGGAACCACGATAAATTAACTTCGCAAAACACTCAATCCATGTTTAACTTTCAGTGATGGCAGACATTTTTTTCCCATTAAAATTAACATCAAGATTGCAGCAAGACAAGCTTTAAATCCTGTATTCTGTAAAAATTAAAGGTTAATTTTCATATTTTCACAGGTTCTGTAGTAACCGAGTCTGATGGATGGAATCCTTCGAATACCACCACTGAAATGTTTCAAGTCTTTCATTATTTTTCCTAAACGCTCGTCGGGCACTCAATCATTTGAAGGGTCATTATCCCCTGAGTGCGTTCAAAACTAAGACAGCTTCGGATGATCGGATTAGCAACCGTGAAATAGCTATAACTTGAGCCTTTAAAAATTAGTGGTATGAATGAATGAATGAATTGTATTGGACTGCGACCTGTTGATCTATTGTGCCCCCCTTATAATGATGAGCTGGCTCATCCTACAGTTCTTCCTTCAAACCTATTGCCTTTAGGGATTTTAGTATTTGGGGCACTTTTAGAGAGGGTAGGTTTCTGTCTTCCACCTGGTACCGTGCCAGATGGGTTTTCCTTTGGTGCATGATTGGATAACACTTTCCCAGTATGTGTACCGGAGTTTCCTCATGCATGTTGCAGAATCTTTAAGTTGCACTGCTTACCACACCAAGTAGATTAAGGTGTCTTCTAAGTTTACAGTGTCCTGTTAGAATACCTGTTATTATTCTTAGGTTATTCCTACTTAGGTTGATACAGTTTTCGAAACGTTGCCGGCTGTAGTTTCCAAGCAGTAGTTTCGCCTGTCTCAACCTTGGGAGTTCATTCCAGTTTTTGATTCTGTTTGCCTCCTCTTCTTGTTTAATTCTGGTTTTGACGACATTTTCACCTATTCCGCGATAGGGTTCAGGCCCTGTTAGGGGAGTTGAAGCTCCTAATTTTGCTAGGGAATCTGCCTTTTCGTTTCCAAGAACACCAACGTACCCAGGTACCCAATAAAGTGTGACTCTGTTCTGTTTGCCTAGTTCGTTTAGTCGACTTATGCACTCCCACACCAGCTTAGAGTTGATGGTGTATGAGCTTAGTGCCTTTAGTGCTGCTTGACTATCTGACATAATGGTAATGTTCTTGTTACGATAATTCTTTTCGAGATTGCGATCCACGCATTTCCCTATCGCGTTTAGATCCGCTTGGAAGATGCTCGTGGACTGTCCCATCGGTATGGAAAGTTTGGTTTTTGGCCCTAAAATTCCTGCACCAGTCCCTTCGCTTGTTCTCGATCCATTAGTGTACCATTTGATGGTATTTGTTTCGAGTGTATAGTTTATATCCTCGCCTACCCAGTCTTCTTTGTTACTAAGCTGTGTAAGAAAGTTTTTCTCGAAATTATGTTTTTTGATCATTCCATCTCTTGGGATGTCAATAAGGTTTGTTATTGTGGACCTGTCAATTAGGTCCCTTTCTCTGAGACCGATAATTTTACCTGTCCCAGTTCTTTCCTTTGAGAACCTCATGATTCCTCCCACTCCAGCGCTTCTAATGACCTCGTGTAGAGGGGATAGATGGAGGATAACCTCAATAGCTGCGGTAGGGCAGGTTCTCATTGCTCCCGTAATACAGATACATGCGAACCTTTGGATTTTTCTAGGGTTTTCCTAGATTAGTGGTAGCTCCCTGAGTTGGTTTTCTTTGAAGATTCTATGAACTATAGCATATCTTCAAACATCATTGCCAGACTTGTTTTCCTGTGGTAAATAAGATACTACCAAACTTGATAAGGGTAATTCATTTAGACCGAAGTACATGACCCCAATGACTCTCCCCCTCCAAACCCCTTGATTATAAAAATCTGACTTTAAAAAAATCATAAACGAAATTCGTTGAAATTTTGTTACGTATTCATTAAAACTTTTATAGATAAAAAAAAAACTCAATTCGCGTGACGCCTTTACGATTTTCTTAATGCTTTTCCTTGAATGCTAATTCTATTTGAAGAGCTATAAAAACTTTATTCTTTTACTTACAACCTACTCCAGAAAGAATCTACTCAACTTAAACTCATTCTCAGTGAATCTCTGAAAGTAATTCCCTTAAGGTGATTAACGTCAAGTTTCTTGACTAATTAGTCAGTGAAAATGAGAGATCATATTAATAATATTTTACTTAACGATGAATATAAGCAGGCATCTCCTGTATCAGAAGGTGTGCCAATCCATAGGGAGCGGAGTCATTTGATGCTCAAAAACTTATCCAACTTTGATTCAGTCGCTTACCTGAAAATAAACAAAAAAAAAAAAAGATTATTAAATAACTGTCAAAAGGTAATTAAATTTATTAAAGTGAAGCCATTTATAAATAATACCCTAATGAATAACCCCTGTCGGTATGAACATACCTCAAACAAAAATTAAATTCAATATTCAAACCTCTCAAGTCAAATTTTTATACAGTTCAAAAGCAAAAGCATTAAACTGGCCTTGCTCACACTTTCCGACATGACCAACCGGTCTCAAATTCCAAAGTAAAACAATTTCAAATCTTCCAACGGTTGGTATTGTATGGGTCTTGTTTTTTTTTTGCTCGCTAAAATACCAAGCTCGCAATGACATCATTTTCGCCAGATGAGCCAATGTGTTAAGCACTTAAAAGAATTCAACAATGCAAACTTGGAACCAAAACAGAAAACATAAAAAACAGAAATAAAGAGGTTTAAAAAATAAAAAAAAAACCTTGACAAAAATCGAAGCTTGAAACGAGTTCGACTTATCAAAGACGCGTAACAGCAAAAGCGCGCCAAATTTGTGTTTTGCAACAAAAAAAAAGCAAAACAACGAATCGCGTGCAAAAGGCAACTCTGATGGTCAATAAATAATTTGAGTACTATGTACCGAGCTAAGGTATGTATATGTATATTGCGCTTGAGAATTTTAGTGTTGGTTGCATCACTCAAGCTGAGCCGGTTTTTGTTGAAGCTTATAAGTGGTTTCAATTCGCCGCGAAATACTTAAACCATGGTTACCAACAGTGCTGATATTTGACGACTGAAGAAATGCCATTATATCTGCAGTATTAAACTTGCTTACGACATGGCTCAAATCCGGTCCAATTCCCAAGTGGTATGTCCGGAAACTATAGGCGTTTTTCTCCGAGCAAGGAACTGAGCTGTCAAACAAAATATCTTTTTTAGCTCAGACACTTTAGAGCGCTCAGGTTGTGTTTCTATTTTCAATCAGAGCTAGCTCGGAGCGTGCCCTATGAGCTAACACGCGGCTAACTTCCGTGTGATATGAGAGAGACAGATGGCGAAAACAAAAAATAAACAAAGATACAAATGGAAGCCGACGCCTTGACAGTTCAGTGTTCTAGCGTGTTTCATACTCAAACTCTGTTCAAAAATAAAAAAAGAAAAACGCTTTAAGTGTCGGCATATGCAAAGTACGACTTTTATGCTAGCTTAACACGAGGCAACCGTTGCAGCAACACAGCCATGTTGAAGCAACCGTTGCTTCGTGTGTAGCTATGTTGCCAATTGATTTTGTGTTGCTTCAACCGTTGCCAGAAATATCAAAAAGTTTTGATATTTTCGGTCGGTTGCTCCAACAGTACTGGTTGCGGCAACAGTTGCCACGTGTGTAGTGAACAAACGAAACACGTTGCTGCAACGATTGCCTCGTGTGTAGCTAGCATTATGTTTCTAAAAGTGTATTTCAATTTAATTTCGTTCAAAAGTGCGTTTCATTAGGTGATGAGTTAATGAACCCGACAATAATGTGGGCTCTCACCAGGAGCCTAATCTAAAAAATCCATTTGAAAGGGAATCAAAAATGAAATCAAGTGAAACATTTAGATTCACCATGTTAGCAGCTTCACCCTATGTAAGCTTGCAGAGTTTTTCAAGACCCTATCCGTTGCCGTTGGAGTTTCACATTAAAGGGACAGTGGTGTGATTCTTCAAATTAATACCATAGGCTGAGAGTACTATCGACTATCATCAGAAAAATAATTTGAAAACAAGATGTTTCAGACGGAAGATCATTTACGAAACTGAGAAAGAGCGTCGGAGAAAAAACGGAGCCTTGAGGCACACCAGCATTTATTTTGTGGCTATTAGACTTGAACGGTTCGAAAGGTTATTTCGCATCCATCGAAGAAGATCGTCATCGAAACCTAAGGCATGAACTTTTCATTAGAGAATTTGATGCAAGACACTATCAATTATGTCAAACATAATAATCTTATTTTCGCCAAGTCCATGTGAAGATCTGTTCGGGGAGATATGCCATCGGATCGGACCTCTTGCTACGTACTGCCGGTAATTAACAAGCTTTCGTTCTTTGAGATATTTCTTAAGATGAAAGTTGATTAGCGTTTCCATGAACTTTGAAAGAAATAAGAGGATGAGGAAGATTCGCCATGTATATAGGGATTGGCTGGGCAAATACAGTTTTCTATCAACTCGGAAAACGATCTGTAGAGTAGGACAGATAAAAATCTTCCAGCATGGAAGAACATTTACAATAGGGATGATTTCATTCGGCCCACCAGATTTGTATATGTCAAGATCTTTTACGATTTTGAAACAGCACGAGTGCGAACAAGATCAGTCCCATTGAACTCCCATGAATGCACTCCAGCACGGGGGGAATTATAACACTTTCTTAAAATTTGGTTTTTGCAGGGAACTGTCTTGCTACAAGATTAAATTTCGCAAGAGAGCTCAACAAGGGTGTGTCATTGAAGGTGATTGTTAGAACCGAAGACGGGATGGGGTTTGCAATATTTTTTTTACAAATGATCAAAAATTTTGCCTACTTTTGGGACGTTGCAGGCTTTTGCTGAATTTACTGAACTTACTGAAGAAAATTGGTGTTGCATATTTGTCAAAAGATTACAACTACTCTAAAAATTATTCCAGAGTATAATGTATATCCTGTTATGAAATATGCTCCTCAACTTCGGTGTTCGGATTCGGCTCAATTTCTCCATAAGTCACGAGTCCTAAACGAGTTGACAAATGCATTTTTTTAAAACACTTTTCTTTTTACTTTTTAATTGAAACTTTTGCCGGGAGACTATACTTAAAACAAAGCACTCTACTAAAGCCTAACATGAATACTACGAGTATCTTAAAATGAAAGAGACAACAAAAACAAATATAAAATGCTCAAATATCAGCCAGTAATGCTATTCAAAAGTAGAGTGGAGACTTCTCTTAATAATATGTTAAATTATCCAAACATTTTCGTTTATCGTTTCGTATCAGTAGCATACTAGGTTTTAATGTTCAACGAAAAACCTGACTACAAATTTACTCTTCGAAATTGTAAACGAAAATTTCTGGTCACGTTCTGATTCTGGTTTATTGATTTTGAGCGGTTTGGAGAGTAGATTTTATAAAGTCTCAACTTTTTTTTTGCACATAACTAATAGAAAGCAGTTGTGTGGAGTTCGAAAAGCAGAATATTTTATGAAGTCTCCACATTTTTTGGGACATAATTAATTGGAATAAGTTGTGCGCAGTTCGGAGAAAAAATTATTTTATGAAGTCTCCACTAAATATTTAGCAAAGAATGAATTGGAATAAGCTGTGTGAAGATTGGAGAGCAGATTATTTTATGAAGTCTCCACTCTTTTTTCACAGAACTAGTTGCAAGCAACTGTGTGCAGTTCGGAGGAGATTCTTTTATCAGGCCTCCACTTTTATCGCACATAATTTAATGGATTAGTTGAGTAGAGATTGGGGAGCAGAATATTTTATGAAGTCTCCACTCTTTTTTCTCACAGAATTAATGGGAAGCAATTGTGGGTAGTTCGGAGAGCAGATTATTTTATGAAGTCTCAACTTCTTTTTCTCATAGAACTAATGGAAACCAGTTGTGTGGAATTTGGAAAGCAGAATATTTATTAAGTCTCCACTATTTTTGCGGACAAAATTAATTGGAATCAGCTGGGTGCAGTTCAGTGAAAATATTATTTTATTAATTCTCCACTATTTATTTTGCAAGGAATTAATTGGAATTAGCTGAGTGAAGATCGGTTTATTTTATGAAGTCTTCACTCTTTTTTTCACAGAATTAATTGGAATCAACTGTGTGCAGTTTGGAGAGGAAATTCTTTTATTAGGCTTCTAATTTTATCGCACACAACTAAATGGATTAGTTGAGTATAGATTGGGGAGCAGAATATTTTATGAAGTCTCCGCTAATAGCTTCTCCCTCAAATGGCAACCATGTTCCCATTGGTTCGTAATGAGACATGGACATAGAAAAAAAAATAAACATTTAGCTCTTAACTTGGCTAAAACCAGATTCGGTTTCGTTCAATAACAAGCATTAACGTCATCGGGATTTGACGGTTGCTGTTGTTGTTGATGCCGATGCAGTCCGTGTGCTTAAGGTACGCCACTACCGCCGCTGGTTCCCGGCCACCACACCGCACCACGCAAACGTATACGTTTATAACAACGACTGGTTTCCCTGTGAGGATTTATTTTTGAATTCACATTTGAAAACTACTAATTATTTTGTTGTTATCTTCGATAGAATGTCGTAACCGTCAAAACCAGTATCACGGCGATGGAGAGTGCATACAAAATACCAAGTCAAGTAGTAAACAACATGATTCATGTGCTGCATAAGGTATAAGTTGTGTATCTATAGAAGACACCATAACCTATGGATTCATGCGACAGACTGACAAACTGTATCTATAAGGTATACAAGATGCGATAAATCAATATCTATCTGTACAGATACCTGTAACTTGTATGGTATTTGGTTTGCGTAAGTTACTGGAATTGTCGTTAAAAAATATTTAACAGCAACATCAACAAGTTAAACAATAAAGAAAAGATATACAAACCTCTACAGAGGTATTGAGATATTTACAAACAAAAACTTGTATCTACATACATGGCTAAGGCTATAGGTTATGATTAATAGCCGGCAGTGAGTCGTATAATTGATCTTCGTGTTAGCAGGACAAGACTAAGCTGGGAACACCTATACCTATAGTTTGTTGTTGAAAATGAAAAAATAATAAACTCAACGAAAACCTTAAATAAACACTTTCGTTGTGGGATGATTGATAACGGCAACGGGTTAGGAAAAAAATTAATAGAAGATACTCCACACTGGCAGAGTATCTATGGCACATTTACGTGCCACACGCAAGGCTCCACACCAGACCACCAATTTAAACAAAAACAAAAATGTGAAAAAAGTTTGAGACCTCAGAAATGAGTGGAGCAGGCATATCTACATCCCTAGTTGAGTTATCACTTTCAGTTTTATTTTTTTTTTTCAACATTTTTGCTCGCGAGTTTAATGTAAAATTAATGGACGATTTTTTTGGTATAATATGAGCGTTTTAGATAAGCAACAATTATTCGATTAGTTTGGAAAGATTCTTGACATAATCACTCAATTGGATATGACGGATAATTAAATTAATTTTCGAACGATTTGTCACCGATAATGATTATTATGAGAAAACCTTAGAATGTAGGGAATTCTAAAAGCTAATTTTAAGACAGGTATATACCTACATGGGTAAACCAGATGATTCAAAGTGAAGTTGTTGTGCTAGAATAGGGCATGTGATAGCTTAATGTACTTGTTTGTTTTGCTGTATTTCACAATAAGGTTGATGATTTATCTAAATTCCCACAGTGAAAATAATAAGAAAACAGATATGACATCATTGATAGAAAGACGCTTGTTGACTTCCAGGGCATCATTTTGGAAAAATATATATTTTAATATCAAACTAGAACCCGAGAAGTCTCTTCATGGAAGAAATTGCAACCCGACTTTGCTAGTGTTTTTCAAGGTGAATCACTGGCTCAAGGTAATCAAACATGATCTATTAAAGCCCTATTAAAGCCCTTAATTATAGAACATCATCCTCCAAAATTGGTACAGCCATGCCGGAATAAAGTTGCTTGCTTTAATATTAACCTCAATGTCACTCTTGTTGGGGTTCCGGGAAATTGTGTTATTAATGAGAATGAACGGACGGACGAGCTGGTCAGGCATGGATCAGCTTTTGATAACTCACTTGCTCGGAGTTAGGCAGGGCAATGTGCTCTCCATTTTTCTTGACGAGTCAAACCGTAGGTGAAGCAGTTTAACTATCTGTACGATAAATAGAAAGATTTGGCTCTCCTATAATAAATCCCGAACACTTGATCTGATACGCAGGCACAGGCAGGACAATGCCCACATCGGAGCTAGAAAATTGCTGTTATCAAATGTTCATCTAGAGATGGCAATAATTTGAAATTTGGCTGGATTTAGCGTAACGCTATTACACAGCGACCAATTATGAATCCCATCAAGATCTTCATTTATTCTCTAAGTTAGATATTTCAATATGTTAAAACCTCCCGAAAGATAAATTTGAGCATCATCAGCGTAGATATGTAACACGAGATCTTTGCAAACATGTAGTAAGTCATTTATATACATGCAGAACAAAATAGGACATAAAATGGAACCCTGTGGGACACCAGCAAGCAAGCTGATTGAATCAGAAGAATTATTACTAAATTTTACCTTTTGAGTTCGATGACTTAAATAGTCTTGTATAAGGCGACAGGTCGTCACTGAAGCTGAAGTATAGTTTTAGTTTCTTGTACAGAATACTGTGATTAACTCGGTCAAAGGATTTTGTATAATCCAGCAAACAGAGAAGCATTAACATGCCTTGGTCATACTGAATTCGAATATCTTCAAGGACCTTAACCATAGCTATAGAGCACCTAAGGACTGCTGGTTTGAGATCTTATTAGACAAACCTTTTTCATAGGTTTTAGACAGACAAAGCAGATGCAATTGAAAGATTATCTGTCTTAGGGAAAGGAATTACATTTGCACGCTTTCAACATTTTGAAAAAGAAGAGCTCATGATAAAAAAAATTTACTACATGAATTTTAAGACATTGTTCATGGTTTCGGGCTGAAGTTCAGGGATTGCTTTGGATGATATGGCCTTAAGTGGTTGAATCGTTTTCGGATTGTTGGCATAACATCGGTCCTTCCCGATTCCTCACAAAAAAAGGGTCAAGTCGCAGCTCTGAGGCGGCCAATTGACATCACCAAGACGGCTGATAACACTTTCTCCGAATTAAGTGCTCAAAAGATCAATTGTGGCATGGGCTGTATGGAATAGCGCGCTATTCTGCATGAACCAGAGGTCGTCCAAATCCATTCAATCTCAATTCAATTCAATTTCAGTACAAAAAAAGTCGGTTAACATGGCTGTGCAACGCCCACCGTTGACCGAAACGTTTGTTCCCAGCCTCATTTTCGAAGAAAAATGGTCGCATCATTGGACCACTCCACAATCCTCACCAAACTGTCACTCTCTGTGAATACATTGCCTTCTGTAAAATAACGTGTGGGTTTTCCGAGCCCCAAATGCGACAATTTTGTTTGGTAACCTAGCCGCCGAGATAAAAATGCGGCTCGTCCGAAAAGATGATTTTTCGTCCAAAATCGTTGTCCAATTCAAGCTGCTCTAAGGGCCAAACTGCGAAGCGATAACGAAGCGGATGGTCGCGCGCCTTCAATTCTTGAGTCAATTGGACCTTGTAAACGAATAATCCGAGATCTTTGTGCAGAATTCTCTTCAGGCTAGTGCGTGAAATGTTGAGCTATATAAATGTTGTGATAGATGGGAGTTGATGTTCAGGAATTGAGTCTCACACTCACGACTACCGCAGCCACATTCTCGTCTGTGCGCTTCGTACGACACGCACGGCAGGGACCATGTGTGCTGTCCACTAGCATACCAGTCCCACGAACTTTTTGCACAAACTTGCGTACAGTAGGTGCGGTGGGTTCTTCATTTCGGCCAAAACTTCTTTTCAAAAAACGCACTGCACTCACTCTGGAAATAAGTTTTCAATATTTCCCAACTTTGTTAAGGCGTTAAGCGGAGGTATGGTAACGACTTTCTGTCGACATTTCGAGCGGGAAACAGATTTCAGTGTCAAAATAACCAACGATTTAAAAAGAAACCACTAGATGGCACAGATTATACATAACCAACTCATTCTCAGAAAATACTTCAAATTCAGAAGGAGGTTGATAGATGGCTTAGTTGTTAATTATAAAGCTAGATGATTGTAGGGTGTAATATACAAAGTCTTTACTAAGGTCATTAAGATCCAGAAAATTGTCAACCACTCTCTCTTTTTTTTTCCTACCAAAGCCAAATTAGTTACTAACTATCGAGATGTCTGCTACCAACTCTACTCGAGCAGCATTTCCTTATCGGGTACAACCATTATGACCAGCAAGAATTGAAAAAAGTCGCATTCATGGATCTGTCCACTCTTATTAAAGCTTAGCATGGGTTTGTCTTATGTATTTCATTTGGAATTTTAAAACCTAGATCGGCTTTCAACAAAGCAACACACATTTTTCACCAATCGTTCAGTACCTAATCCATAAAGAAATCTCTTAGGCACCCAATGAAATATTCCAAGAAAAAAAAAAAAAAAAATACGCCTTAATAAAGGCTTTTTTATATCCTATGCATGAAATAAGTTCTTCCTCATTGCTATTACAACATTCTTATTCTCAAAGTCAGAGAAAATACTTATCATAAAAGAAGAATCTTTAAGAACCTTCATGTCTGCTGTCTGCTTCTTCTTCTTCGAGATTAAACAAACTCATAAACTTAAATTAAAAACAAAAACAAAAAAATTATTAAGTGCGATCTGTCATGTCCAACATTATAATTTCTTCAGAAAAAGCCTCATAAAATATTTCATGGCCGATAATCCAGCTTCTGTTATACGAGTATGTATATTCCCGAGTCATTTCGTCATTTCACGTTAAATTGTTCTTCATCTTCATTTTTGTATACTTTCGTCTGCTAAAAGATTTATGCTTGCTGACCTTGCTTTGCTTTTGGGATTATTTTGGATTTATTTTTGTTTTCTCTCTTTTTTTTTTTTTTTCTTTTTAAGATGCAAGCATCCAACTTGAATATGTCTATAATTAGAGCCCCCCAAGTTAAATAAATAAAAAGTGACATGCATTTAACTTCGTTGCTTACACCCTCTATCCAGAAGAAGATACACAAAGTAGTCCAAACATTGCACCTAAAAATAGTTAAATACACAACATGTGCGTTTAATATTCATGCCACGCGGAGATGTGTATCTTTGACATTTGATTAATTGCAGAACGCATTTCAAGAGCATTTCACAATTATATTCAACCAAACGAACGCACATTATTGTCGGTATCGGCATCGGCATTGGGCCAGGCCAGCCTGGGCTGCCTGTAGGGAACGCGTGGCATTAAGCATCGAATAACCCAACTAACAGAACAAATAAATCCCACATAGGTTTTGTATTAATAGCCTTGCCTTGGCAGTGAACAACAGTGGAAGCAAGTCACAAGCCCAAGGCAAATAGATTGAAAGTGAAGTGCATCCTGATGGTGTATTCTGTGTGCTCCCATATCATCCTTCACTCATGATGCCGAAAATAAATTTTGAATTTTTTATTAAAAAAAAAAAAAAAACACAGTAATAATGGAAGTTTCTGATGGTTGAATATGTATTTCAGAAAAAACACTGATTCATGGCAATAATTTGGGGTTTGAATACATGAGTCAAGGGATGATGGTGTGTCACCATGGCCTTTGAGTATCGGATGGCAGAATTGTATTTTTCATCCGCTGAAAGCCAATTCTCCAAATAAATTAACGGATTCAAGTTGTGTTAATATAAAAACATTTAAAGTAAATTCACTTTCGACGACTTAAAGTCTTTATTTCAACTAAGAGTTTCTATGAAAAACAAAAAACTATTTAAAAAAATACAAGATTAACAAATTTTATGTGGACATGTTTTGATTGACATTTTTTATGACCTCTAAATGTAAGGACCAATGATATCGTCGAAATAGCAAAATATTAAAAACTCTTACTATGCTTAGTCACAGTTTTAGTTTTCAGTACCGGGAAGACAGGACATTTTCCCTTTACCCTGACTTGTACGGATATTAATAAGCTAACGCCATTTCAAAGTTCTTATAGGGTTGCCTTTACTTACTTACTTTAGATGGCGCTCACAGTCCAGGGTGGACTACGGCCTCAACCAACAAGCCCCTCCAGCTAGCTCGTTCCCTAGCTAGCTGCCTCCAGTTACGCACTCCAAGTTGGTTGAGGTCGCTCTCCACTTGTGCACGCCACCTGAGGTGGGGTCTTCCTCTGCTGCGCAGACCATCAGGCGTGGATTCGAAGATTCGACGGGCTGGTGTGTCAGTGTCCATACGCTCCATGTGTCCCAGCCATCTCAGCCGTTGTATTTTCAGCTTCTTGACTAGGTCAACGTCGCTGTAAAGCCCGTACAGCTCGTTGTTGAACCTTCTCCTCCATACTCCATCGATACAGACTGGACCGAAGATCAAACGAAGAACTTTTCTTTCAAAGCACCCAAGCAGATTTTCATCCATTTTAGACAGTGTCCATGCTTCTGCCCCATACAGCAGGACTGGGATGATGAGGGTCTTATACAAGGTCTCTTTGGTTCTTTGAGATAGGGCTTTATTACTCAAATGCCTTCTTAGCCCGAAGAAACAGCGGTTGGCAAGAGTAATTCTTCGCTTGATCTCTGCACTGATGTCGTTTTGCGATGTTATAGTGGAGCCCAGGTAGACAAAGTCTTTAACGACTTCGAAGTTATACCTATCCATCGTGACGTTTTGCCCGAGTCGACGATGTTGAGATTCCTTTCTCGATGATAGCATATACTTCGTCTTGTCCTCATTAACAGCCAAACCCATTTTCGCCGCCTCCAGTTCAATACTTGCAAACGCACCGGTAACAGCTCGCTTCGTCCTCCCAATGATATCAATATCATCCGCATAAACAAGCAGTTGAACTGACTTTTGAAAAATTGTACCTCTAATGTTGACGTTTGAGTTTCGTACAATTGCTTCAAGAGCGATGTTAAATAGGTTGCATGATAGCGCGTCGCCTTGCCTCAGACCTTTCTCGACATCAAAAGGTTCGGTGGTGTTCTTACCGACCTTGGCGGAGCAGCGAGATTTCTCCATCGTCATCCTGCACAAGCGGACGAGCTTGGCAGGGATTCCGAGATGAGACATGGCTCTATATAGTTGTTCTCTGTCCACGCTATCATACGCGACTTTGAAATCGAATATAGGGTTGCCACAGTGAGCATTATAATTTCTTCAAATCTCGGAAAAAATATCAGAAGTGGTACCCCTTTTTGATAAAGAATTCATAGCCAAAACATGTTGACTAATGTAAGATAATAACAGGCGCGTTTTTGTTTTTTAAGAGCTTCTGCCTTATATATAGGTTAGGTTAAAGTGGCTGTCATTAAAGCATCTGACCCACTTAGACCAGTAGAGGTCCATTGTGATACCACGATCTAATAAGGAACAAAGGTTCGCTACTAGGTAAAACCATTTTGAGCTTCTGATGAAGCGAAGGAGACTTTTAAGTTTCCAACTTAATTTTGTATCTAAAATAAGACCCAAGTATTTAGCTTCATCTGAAAAGTAAGTGGAACACCTTTGATCGATGGAGGGAATTTCGTATTTCCTTGTGAAGAGGACTAGTTCAGTGTATGGGGGTTAACACCTACTCCACAACGATCTGTCCATTCGACAGAGAGAGAGCGGTTTGTATGAGTTCTATTAGAATTTGAGGATGCTTTCCTGATACGGCAATGGCAATATCGTCAGCGTATGCCGTCACTTTGCATCCCTCTTCTTCTAGGGGTTTTAGCAGCTCAATAACTGCCATATTCCATAGAAGTGGAGATAGGACTCCACCTTGTGGAGTACCTCTACTGACTTATTTATAAGAAGGTTGTAGAATTTGTTGGTTGCATCAAAGATTTCATGCTTTTTCCTTACATATGTGCCACTGGAAGAACATGCAACCATTCTTGAAGTTTAAATATTTACACATCACAAACATAATACCTCATCAAATCTCAAAAGTACCAGTTTATTGGACTGCACTATTTTAAAAATAAATTATTATTTTTTCCAAAAACACCAAAGCAAACATTTTAGAAAATTTTTATGCACACTATACTGTTTGAAATTCAAATTATCTCGTAGGTAAAAGTTTTGATCGAAATCGGTATAGTAAGAAATTCAAAAAGGTTTCTACTCATATGACAGGTATTGCTATACTTACTTATCCGGCTCCCGATCCATGGAAGGTCTCTGCCTGATATATTGCTGCCTTCCATCGGTTGTGATCCCTCGCGAGCTAATTCCAGTCGTCGATTATCAATTCCCCTTTTTACTTGCTATAAGACATATTATGCATTCGTAAAAAAAATCGAACTCGAGATTTTGATCAAAGTTGACATTACGATGATAGAGAAGACTAAAAAAGTGGGTCTCGCAGTTCTGTCTGTCTGTCTCTCTGTCTGTCGGTTCGACTACAGCCTAAACGACTGCGCCGATTTTCTTAAAACTTGGTAGATATCATTTTTAATTCCCCCCCCCCCTCCACACGTTTTTTTCTTCTTTTTTTTAAGATCAAAAATAACAGTACCTACCATACGATTTTTTTCGAAATTTTATAAATATTTTTTTTTCTCAAAAACTGTTCGACAGATTTAAAAAATAAAAATACAAAAAAAAAATTATTTAATTAAAACTAGGTAATGGTTGAAAAAATTTTTCCGAAAAATGGTTATTGAGGGTACCTCCCAAAGAACCTTTTTTTTGTTTTCGATTTTCTCAAAAACGGTGGAACCGATTTTAATCATTTTTGTTTTTGCTAAAGCTCCCCGAAAGTTTGAATAGAAATGTGTATTTTATGTATTTTCAAAAAAAAATTTTTTTTGGATTTTAAAAAAAAAATCAAATTTTTTTTTCGAAACTCAAATGTATTTCGAAAAACCCATGCTAGATTTTTTTTTAAACTTGATAAAAAATAGTATCTCAATATAATCTACAGGGTGTGAGAAAAAAAAAATTATTTTACCTAAAAATTTAGGTGCCCACCACACAAAAGTTTAAAAAAATTGTTTTCAAAAATCGTATTTTTCTCGAAAACAGCGCCTTGAATTTTGATAAAAAATTTTTTCTTTCAATTAATTTTTACGATCCTTAATTTAATAACAAAAAATTTTAAATTAAGATATTACAGCTTGTACCTACAATAGAACCATTTTTTCAAATTTTGAATTACTCATTATCGACATAACGGATTTTAATCTATTTTTTTATGGAGATGCTTCTAAAAAGTTTAAAAAACATTGCATCTCAAAACTTAAATTTCATGAATTTTTGAAAAAAAAATAATAATTTTTTTTTGGAAAATTCGATATTTCAAAAACGGCTTAATATTTTTTTTTTTGAAATTTAATTTTTATTCGAACCATAATAAAAACTTAAGGTTGGCGTACCATTTTTTTTTTCTTAAAAACCTTTTAAAAATTTTGTATATAAAAGCTTATTATTTTAAGAAATCACTAAAACGACTTATAATTTTTGTTCTTGCATAAATTCATGTTAACATAGCATTCTGTTTTTGTCTCTTACTAATAAAAGAATTTAAAAAATTTTTATCCTTATGATCAGTTATCTCTAACAACATTCGTTTTTAAAATTCTTAGTCTATTACATAGGAGCAAGTTCGTGCGACGCAGTCGTGCATTTTATTTAATTACCGTCCAGCAGTCGGCACCATCGCGCCGTAGAGTAGAACTGGTAAAATGAGTGTTTGGTATGGTGTGCACTTTGTCTTTTGAGAAAGGAGTTTTGAACGCATTTGTTTGGTCAGACCGAAGTAGCAGCGGTTCGCTAGGGTAATTCTTCGTTGGATTTCCACTAAGATGTCGTTCGTGGAATTAATGTTTGTTCCGAGATAGGTGAACCCTTTGACCACCTCGAAATTACTGCTACCAACAGTGACGGTTTGTCCTAGGTGATGGACAGTTGAAGTTTTGTTTGTTCATAACATATACTTTATTTTGTCCTGATTCACTTCAAGACCAACGCGTTTCGTCTGTTCATCAATAGCTGTGAATGCTTCTAGCACAGCTAGCTTGGAGCTGCCGATGATGTCGATGTCGTCCTCATAGCCAAGCAGTTGGGAAGACCTGTTGAAGATAGTGACTTCGAGGTACCACTCTTGCGCAATATCTGCTCCAGGACTACGTTGAAGAAATCACATGATAGCGCATCTGCTTGTCTGAACCATGTACACGTCTGAAATAGCTCGGATGAACTGTTACCCATTTGCACGTTCTACCGCGTATTTTGTAACGTCATGCTGCATAGCTGGGTCAGTTTTTTTTCGGGTCCCGAGTTCCGACATCGCCAATAGAAGCTCTCTGGGCGACTTATGCTGTCATATGCGGCTTTCAAGTCGATGAAAATATGCTGGGTCTTCTCGACTTGCAATTCGTTGGTCTTTTCCAGAATTCGCCTCTTCAGTACTGGGGACTGGGACTGGATCTTCATTGACTGGTATTAACATTTTTTTATTTAGTTTTTTTTTTTATCAAAATCGTTTGAAGCGTTTTTTAGATAAATAAGATTTTTCATAATTGCAGGTGCTGTTAGTTTAGTCTAGGGAATTACCAAAGACACTCAAGTGCCTAGTTTGAAGAAAATAGCTTTAGCGGTTAAGGATGTAGGACAGACAGACGGAATTGCAGGGCACACTTTTTTCGTATTCTCTATCATTGTAATGGCAACGATCAAAATGGAGGAGAAGGATTGCTGTAAGCCTCACCGAAATATTTAGTCTCTCAAAGCTAATTTGTTGAAGACAGTAGCTTCGTTTCCACTTGAAGACGTGCGTGCGGCGTAGACGAGTGGTCGGATCGTTTAAGAAAGTGTTTGAAGGCTAAGGGGGGGACATTTTGAATAATTTCTTGTATATTTATATTGTAAATTTAATACTTAATAAATGACGTAAAAAGAATTTTGATTGCTTTTTTATTTTTTAAATAAAACGTGTTTTTGTTAGGGACAGAACTTATGGCAGGACTAGGTATTTTAAAAAGCTCTACCATAACACCTCTACTAAATAGATAAATATAAATTGGTCAGTTGGCGTATCTGTAGTTCGTAGCGAGGGTCAAAGTTGAAAGCTATGAAAACAGAATTCAATGCTACAATGTTACCCTGTAGGTAGGTAGGTAGAAATGGCGACCATTGGCAGTCTAGCCAGTGACCTAGGCCTTGGCCAGAGCAGGACATTCACAGAGGAAATAGAGAGCTGTTTTCCATTCTCCCTGGTCACAGTTATGACAGTAAGTAATATGAGGAGTGCATAGCTTCACTGCATGCTCTTCTCTTGCCCAGTGTCCGCTACAAGTAGCTACATATAAGATCAAGTGTTCTGGATCTTCTAAATGTAGGTCAAATCTTTCTACATATAATGCAGTTAGTTAAACTGATCCACCTAGGGCTATGTTATGCTGTAGCCGTAGCGAGAAATGTATCGCGTAGAAGAATTCGAACCAACTTCTTCTTCCACTCACTAATTCTACAGCCTCAAAAGTGCTGAAAATATTCAACATTAAACCCACCGCACCGCCAGAGTCCCATCGAATCGGTATCAGCTGTGAAGTGTTCTAAAAATGTTTTACCACAATTATACCTAGTTCCAATTTCTAGTTTATATCTTTACATTGAACTTGAAAAAAAAAACGACTTGATTCTTGTACCACAAACCGCAGGCAAAATTGCTGCCAACTGATATACTATTCTAGACGAACACCTCCACCACCGCGAGCGAGCGTCTTCTTGATAAATTTTATTTCACTTTCCGTTCGATTTGATGGGGTGGTTTTTGGCGGGGTGTTCGGATAGTTTTTATTACTATTTTATTTTTAAATAGGTTTGTTTCTTGGAGCGACATTCCGACGACTAGACGCTTTCCGGGAAAATCATTTAGTCATTGTGTTTATTATTCACGAGTTTAAGTGCACATTTTATCGTGTTTCGTGTTCGATTGAAACAAAAAGCGAATAAGAACAGTGACAGAGCTCCTTACAAGATGGCTGCTGTATTGTAGTAGTTGTGTGTCAGTATAATGGCGACACCGCAATCGTCAGTCGTCGTCGTCGTAAACGACTCTGTTCAATGAATGATTAAGCGATTATAATGTGGAATGTAATCGAATATTTAATGAGTGCTGCATTTATGTAGGTAGAACTCGAAGGGTGAAAGATGTAACTTGTCAAACATTCCGATAGATCGACACGGAGGGTTGTTCGAGATATATATTGGAAATTATTATTGACACAAACGAAGGATGTCAGATCTGAATGAAGCGGAAAAAAAACAACTCTGTTTGTCTATGTGTCTAGTCTGCGTTTAACCGCGGAAGTATATACTCGCAGATATGCAAATTAGTCTCGAAATAATTAAGATTGAATGATTTATTAGCGGTTAAAAAGTTTTTCAATCTTCTCTGGACTGGAAACAGATTGAATAATGACTTCTATTGAAATGGTATAAAATGTGTAGTATTTATGTAATAGGAAGAAATTTATATCGAGACTGAAATTTCCATATCTCGTTTGTATTGACGCAATATCTCTAGAGCACGTGCAGTATCGAAGAAATGTTATCAATATTTGAAGAACTACATTTTTTTGTTCGAAACGATGTACTCGTATATTAGGTCACCTTTTGAGTGAAACAAACTTGACGCAACGACTCGTAATATTTTGGGTAGTAAATATTGGCTTTTATCAATGACAACGAGAGGCTACTTAATGTTTCTGAAAATTTCAATGATAAGATAAGATAGTGAGAAAGTCGTTCCACAATCTATATAATCCGGAATAAGTTCAAGGGTCTACAGTTTATTTTTATTAGAAGAGACACTTTTAATAGTTTCCTTTAAGTTTTTTGGAAATTTACACTACTCGTCATTTGAGCATTTCTCAACTTCGGTTAATTTGCTTAATTTTTACAATATTCTGGAAAGAAATACACACAACGTATGACTCGTCTACACTATGCAAATAAGCAACAGAAGAAGAAAAAGATTGATGGTAAAGATCGTAATTAGCAGACTGACTGGCATGAAATTAGCAGGTCATATAACATTATATTATTTGCTAATATGTACTACTGATTTACACTAGGTTAGGTTTGATCAAGTTTAAGTTGCTCACAGCGTTGGTATATTGTGATATCACATGAATCTAGAGATTTTTTGCGTACTCGTTGAACCATTTGGGGCTCCTTATGAAGCGGGAGAGACTTTAAATGGCTATGTTAATTAGATCATTAGGTTCCTCGAAGAAAACTCTCCAATATGGATCCTATGCCTATGGGATAGGATAGAGCAGGGCAATTCTTCGTCGTCCATACAAAAATTTAAGTCAAGCCTCGAAGCGTCTTTTCCTATAAAGATACAGAACAGCTATAAACAAAAATTCACATTAAAACGAACAATCCTTCTAGCCTGTCTTAACCTTAGTAAGAAACAGAATACAACAGATCAGGTTTTCTTTGGTTCCAAGGACCATTGCTGGTTTATTGGATGAGTAACAATAAATGCATCCATTCGTACAAAATTTACGAAATACTACTTCGTCCACAGTTTCAACTCTCGTCGCCAATGACACTCCATATGTCAGCTCACAAGAAAAGTCGAATTAGTTTTCTGTTAACTCAACGCTTGCAGAAAGTGTCATCTGTAGAAGAACCAAAGGTATGGTATGGCTTTCGTAGCAATCTAATAATCTAATGGTACATCTTATCGAACACTGCCACAAATCTTAACATCATTTTGGAGAAAGTAAGATTATCGCACTTGATATTCCAAAGACATTTCATTGAGTCTGGCATCAAGCTCTCTTACCGAAAATGCGTGATTTTGGTATTAATAAATATCTTCTTCGTTGGACTAGAAATTAACTTTCGAACCGCTCTATACAAGTCGTTTTATATGGTTTCAAGTCTGTTATTCATTAAATAAATGCTAGTGTGCCACAGGGCTCCGTTTTATCTCCGACTCTCTTTCTCATAATCATCAATGAACCATTCTTATTTTTGTTTGTTTTAATCTTCATTCTCGATGATTAATTACAAAAAAATGCCTGTGAAGAAAATTTCAAAATGGACGAATGTTTGTTTATACGTCGCGTCAGTCGTTGGTCGCTGTCATGTGAATAGTCATTTACAGTCAACGGTTACTAATAACTTTGTCGTGCTTCAATTGAAAGGCTTTAATGTTGCAGACATTTGGATTCAGAAGAACCACGCAGCGCAGACACCTGTTAAGCAGCGAGCGATGAAATTAACTTACTGAAAGACAAATTTGACGAGCGATTAATTATTGCATGAAATGGTGCTGTTAACAAACTGCCAACCTCTTTCATGCGATTTGAAGCCATTAGAATAAATTATTTTAGGGATATATAAAGTCGAATGTCTACGTCGTTAAAACAGAAACAATCGAGCACTTGAAAGCCAACATTCGAGGCCTTATTGGGGAAATACATCCTGATTTACTGCGAAGAGTTTGCGTAAATTGGACCTCCATTTGCACGGTCGTCACATGCCCAAAATCGAATTCAAATATTAATTAAAAAAATATCTTTCAAATAACATCAATTTCATTGAAATAAAAACATTTGTCTTTTATTTCTCCAACTCTCAAACAAAAAACACCATTTATTAATAGGTCAATGTATCTATTCATTAAATCACGCAATTTTTCATTGAGTTAGTGAATTAAATTATTTTATTAAAAAAATATTGAATAATGAATTGGGTCCACGTTAACTAATGATATAAATTCATTGAGTTAACGAAAAGTACGTTGATCAACATACATAAATCTTCACTTATGTATGAATCACTGTTTATTGAGCAAGCGAAGTATATCGTTGGCTCAACGAATTTTTCCATTGTATCAAACATTACTACTTACTAACTTAACCAGTCGATCCATGAAAGGTCTCTGCTTGAGACACGGCAGCTTTCAATCCTCTTCGATCCCGAGAACGCTGCTTCCAGTCATCTAGGCCATGCGCTCTGGTATCCGCCAAGGCTTGTTCTTTAAACCGGAGGTTCGGTCTTCCATTTCACCGCTAACCTGAGCGCTGGGATTCGAAGACTCTCATAGCTGGAGCAATGTTGTCCATTCGCTCAATGTGGTCGAGCCAATGTAGTGGACGTATTTTGGCTTTCTGGTCTACATCACCATCTCGGTACAGCTGATAGAGTTCGCGGTTAAATTGTTTCCTCCATTAGCCCTCCCGACACAGGACCAAATATCCGTCCAAGAATTTCTGCTTATAGTCCAACACTCAGCGCCGTAAAACAGTTCTGGTAGAATAAGGGTTTTGTAGAGTTGCACATCGTCCTACGAGTGAGGAGTTTTGAACCCATTTGTTTTACTAAACCGAAGTAGCGGAGGTTTCCTAGGGTAATTCTTCGTCGGATCTCAACTAAGGGGTCGTTCGTGGAGTTAATATTAACTTCGAGGTACATGAACTTCTTAACTACCTCGAAGTTTTTGCTATCAATAGTGACGTTTTGTCCTAATCTGTGGACAGATGTCCGTTGATAGCATATACTTGGCCATGTCCTCATTTACTTCAAGACCAACAAGTCTCGCCTTATTTTTAACAGCCGTGAAGGACTCTATTACAGAACGTTGGGAACGGCCGATGATGTCCAGATTTGTTATCACATGCGGCTTTGGTGTCGATAAATAGCTGTTGAGTTTCGACTTGAAATTCATTGGTCTTTTCCAGAAGTTGCAAGTTCTATGGTCGATCCGCCAAGCCAGAAGCCACATTTTTACTTGCGGAATTACTACAGAATGGTTTAAGACGTTAGCACCTTGGATGAGATCTTATATTCGATACTTCTAACAAGACATAGGATCACCTATTTTGTATATGGAGCTGATGGTCCAGTCATGAGGCATGCTTCCTTTCACCCATATTTGGTTTTTGGTTTGATACATTCACTCAACCAAAACATCACCTCCGTAAGCCATCAGATCCTGCGGCCTTGTTGTACTTAGAGATTGTATATACGTCTTCTATACTGGTTGCGGGAACTGGTTCTTCATTAATTGGAAGCTAGTTGACTTCTGGAACTATTAAATACTCTACATGATGTCCATCTAAATGCTGCTGGAAATGCTGCTTGAAAGCTTCCACAATTCCCTGTGGTTCGATTACAAGGTTTCATTCGTTGTTTCGAAGAGCCAGCGTTCCGGTCTTAAAACAAGTAGCCAGTTACTTGGCTTTTATGTATCAATCTTCGCTCTAATAAAATCGCCAGCTACATTCCTCTGCTGAAACAATTACAGAGTTATACCCGCTCTTTAAGGGATGTCCATCAGTATACACTTAAGCCTGAAGTAGCGTGAAGTGTAGAGATTCGTCTTCTAACCGTACCACACGAATGTGGAATTATTTACCCAAAACTTGTTTTCTTTCCCATTTCAATATCCAGACATTACTTATTTACTTACTTACTTATTCGGCTCCCGATCCATGGAGGGTCTCTGCCTGAGTAATTGCGGTGTTCCATCTGTTGCGATCGCTCGCGAGCTCCCTCCAGTCGTGGAAACCAAGCGCTCTTGCGTCTGTAGGTCCGCCTGGTCGCTGTAACGGAGGTTCGGTCTTCCTCGTCGTCTCGAACCTGGGGGCTTGGATTTGAAGATTTTTCTTAGCTTGAGCGTTGTTGTCCATTCGCTCGATGTGACCGAGCCAGTGTAGTCGACGTGTTTTGGCTTTTTGGACTACGTCCACATCTTTGTACAGCTCGTATAATTCACGATTGAATCTTCTCCTCCATTCGCCCTCTTCGCATCTAGGACCAAATATATCCACCGAATATTTTTCTCTCGAAAGTGCCCAGTATCAATTCCCCTTTTTTACTTATCGTCTAGCACTCGGCGACGTAGAGTAGGACTGGTAAAATTGGGGTTTTGTATAGCGTGTACTGAGTCTTTCGAGAAAGGAGTTTTGAACCCATTTGTTTGGCCGAACCGAAGTAGCAGCGGTTCGCTAGGGTAATTCTTCGTCGGATTTCCACTAAGGTGTCATTCGTGGGATTGATGTGTGTTACGAGGTAGGTGAACTCCTTGACTACCTCGAAATTACTGCTACCAACAGTGACTTTTTGTCCTAGGCTGAGCTTCAGCTGTCCATCCAGACATTAAGAACACATTAACATGGTTGTCTCCAACTCAATTCTCCCTTTTCTCCTTAAACGCTCGGTTAGACATTAAGAGGGTTCATAACCCCTTGAGTGCGTCAATTATACAGAAAGGGATATCGTTCATGTTAGTGATCTGACAATCACCTAATATGCCTCATAATGGATTTAAATAACATATACAAATTCTTCTGACCAACTTAGTTCGTTGGGAAGGTCTTAGTTCGGGCACAATAGATCTGTAGGCCGCTATACAGACCTGCTATCAATATTTAAGGTTTTAGTTCGACGCTTATTGGAATTCACGTCATTCCCATTGGGGTTCCCCGGCTTCATTCTTTTTCACTCTGAAGAGAAGTTTCAGTCTTTAAATGGAATTTACATTATTCATCGGAGAATATTTGGAGACTTATTTCAAGAATCTTACACTTACAAGGATTTCTATAACAAAGATCATTAAATCTCCACACAATGCAGGTATTTCCACTTTCAAAGTGCCACAAGCTATCATCACACACAATCCAAACCGCATCCGTTCTACTTTCAAGTAGGTGCAACAAATATCATCATCCAGGGGCAATGCAGTTTAAGTAAAAATAAGCAAGCGATAAAGAGAAAATAATTTGTTTACCACGATCACATCTGAAGTGCATCCTTTCCATTTTTACCCGTCTGTATAGGTGTGAAGTAACATATCTACATGTAGAACGCTCCATTTGCATACATAGATGCTAAATTGATTGAGTGGCTTGCTGACTGGCTGACTGGAAGCTCCCTGATGTTTAAATGCATATTTTTTTGAAACTCTAAAAATAGTCTAACGATGACTGACGAAGAGATATGCCGTGGAGACAGAGCAGTAGGAATAAAATTGATAAAACTCATCTCCAGAGCTCTTGGTAAATTCATTAAAAATACCAAGTTAACCGAAAAATATATGTACATCCATCTACGAAAGAAAATTGCATCAAACTTCACTATGTATAGAGTTTGTACTCGTAGATGGAAGGATATCTAGGATATTCGTTCCTCTCGTTGATCCATGTCCTATTTAACTCCAAAGCTTTCATTTTTTCATTCATAAAAAATTCCACAGTCCTGATGTATACATCCACCCTGATCTACATAAGCAAACTGAATATAGTTTTTGTCTTGAAACAAAAAAACAAAGAAAAACAGAAAGAAATATCCTAGAAGACTACACAGCAAAAAAAAAAATATAATCGAAACGACAAGAAAACGCCTGTGGCTGCATTTAGCACAAAAGGATGCATAAACGTAGGGTTAATTTCTTATTCATTTTTGTTTTGTATTTATTATTATTCTCGTATAATATTTTGTATCCCTCATCCTGGTTCGCTCTCTTTTTTTATAGGTATGTTTAGCTGTTTTGTTTTGTTGTGTCCTGGACATGAATACAAAAACCTCGTCCTTTAGTGTAGATTTGCGAGAACATTTTTGAACTATGGCCACACACACAATCACAACAACAACTACGATGGATAAGGACGAAGAAGCAGCAGTCGTTATGCATCTGCAGTATGCATTCTGCATTCTGAATGCTGCATTTCTCCGCCAGTTATCCTGCGGAAAAGTGTCTTTAAAAAATTATAACAACAACAAAAAGAAAAGTGAACAGAATGAAGAAAAACAAATACTGGCATATACTGGCGTATAGGTACTAAGCGGGAAGAAAATAAAAGAAGTGAATTAATTTTCCAACAGAAGTGTTTCATTAAAAACAAAATATGGTCGCAGGGATGATTCATTTCTCGTCCCTGCTGAAGCTAACATCATCTCTAGAGATTGTGAAGGGTGTTGCGCGGGGGCTTTCAGTGTATAGGGATATGCGGTGTAGAGCAGCAGGATGGAGGCAGACTTTGTATAGACAAAAGCATAGTTACATTGTTCTCAAAAAGCGTTTTGCTGCTGCTTATATTCTTCGCTATCTTCATTTGTTTGTCTTTCTTTGTCATTTTTTTTTTTTTTTTTTTTTGAATTTTTTGAATTTTTCTGTGATGGGATTTGTATGCCAAACCGAAACCACCCTTCTCTGGATTAACCCGCAATTGTGAGGTTTTCTATTTGGCTCAAACCAAAGGAGACAATGAACTCATTTCTGGGGTGTTCTGCGTGTCCTTTTTTTTTCTTTCAGAGCCGTGTGAATGTTGGTTTTCTAGACATTCTTGGTTCGGATTCAGATAGATAGAACGGAAGCTCTGGACGCGCGGACAAATTATATGGGCGTCTCAATTTTAAATTTTAGAGAAAAAAAAAACTTGCGCGGGGTGATTAGAGAAGGAGGTAAGTTATGAACGTCCTATTTGGGCTCGAAGAGGAAGATATGCATGTGCAACAGATAGGTAGTCGATGTTGAAACTAAGAAAGGAGCTTGAAATAGCCTCAAGTCCAAATTATCATGAGGAGACATTTTTCAAAAAAGGTTAGAATTCGGCTTGACTATACTGTTTTGTAAGATTAAACAAGTTTAAGAACAATATTGGAAAGGAAATTAAATGAAGTGCAGCAAATTAGCTTCCTTTTTTCTATGTGTAGGACTTTTTCAAAGCAAACGCACGCTGGTCACTCTTTCCACACATGATGGCGTCGAATGACCCACATATTAACTTCCTCCCCCAAGCAGCATTCATCCGATTTTCCCTTCTGATTTTTTGAATACATTAATTTAAGTTCCTATTGCTAGGAGAGGAACAGGGTGTAAGCCTAGTGTTTCTGTGTAGCGCTTTAATTGCCAAAAGTTCCGTCTGGAACACTCTACAGTGATTGGGAAGACGAAAATAGGGACTTAAATTTAATCTGTCTGAGTAAACAGTACATACATCTCCACCAACCAAGTCCTTAGATTTTAATCCATGGGTGTAAAAATGTATTGAATCATCTTCCAGGAATGCCAAGTCCTCCCAGATTTCTCAAGAAGAGGTGGTCACCTGAAAGTTGTTATCAAATCGGTGATACTTGGAAGTGAACCGAATGAGTTCAGAATGATTCGAGTGACCAATTTTTTGATCCACTGCGAGGAAGCTTTTAAACGAATAGCTGTGATTGCAGCAGTTTGTTTGCCAAATATATTGAGGGGTGTAAGATGGAACAGAATGACCAGTGCAGCAGAGGGAGTCGTGAGAAGTGCTCTACCCATGCACAAGCTGACCGTTGGACCTTGCTTAGTATTAAAAATAATTGGTTTGTCTAGAGTTGTTCTCCATACTGCCACAGCGTAAGTTAGAATCGGTCTGATTACCGAAGTATATTATAGCCAGTGAGTAATGCAGGGTGACAGGCCCCATTGATTACCAATGGCTTCCTTGCATGAGAGGAGTGCGACTGCGGCCTTTTTGTCTCTTTCTTGAATGTTAGATTTCTAACATAACTTGTTATCAACATTAAGACCCAACTATTTTGCTTCGTCGAAGAATGGTACCTTTAATTGAAGAGGGCTCTATATGGAGAATTGGAGAATTTTATATTTCGTGGAGAAGAGGAAAAGATCTGTTTTTTTTGTTTTTAGGGTTAATTCCTACGTTATTGCGTTTAACAAAAAACTTGAACCGCGAAGATTCGACTGATAAATTTATCTTGAATAAATCTTCTTCTTTTAACTGACTGACACTTATTTAGCGGATTAGATTAAAGCAGGAATAATTAGGCTGGACCCCAGCACAAATATATAAAATACGTTATTGCACAAACAAAAATCTCATTACTGAGGCTGTTGTAGGTTTTTATGTAGATGTATGTAAGTCACCTCCGAGCAAGAGGTAGTACCCCTGAATTTTTTTTTTACTTGCAACTTATAGGTATAAGGCAAGTTATGCATTGGTAAAAAAATCTAACTCGAGATTTTGATCAAAGTTGACATTACGATGATAGCGAAGGCTTGTTCGACTACAGCCTAAACGGCTCGGCCGATTTTCTTCGAACTTAGTAGATATCATTTTTAATTATCCCCCCCCCCTCTCCCCCACGTTTTTTTTCTTTTTTTTTTTAAGACCAAAAATAACGGTACCTACCATACGATTTTTTTTCGAAATTTTGTAAATAGTTTTTTTTCTCAAAAAACTGTTCGACGGATTTAAAAAAAAAATACAAAAAAATTTCATTTAGTTAAAGCTAGTTACTGATTGAAATAAATTTTCCGAAAAATAGTTATTGAGGGTACCTCCCAAAGAATCATTTTTTTTTGTTTTTTTGATTTTCTCAAAAACGGTACAACCGATTTTGATTATGCTAAAGCTCCCCAAAAACTTGAATAGAATTGTGTATTCAAATTTTGTTAAAATTTTTTTTTGGATTGAATAAAAAATTCATTTTTTTTCAAAACTCAATATTTCGAAAATCTTATGCTAGATTTTTTAAACTTGATAAATAAAAGTTTCTCAATATAATCTACAAGATTTATGAAAAAAAGTTTTATTTTACCTAAAAATAAAGGTACCCACTATACAAATGTTAAAAAATGGTTTTCAAAAATCGGAAACGGCGCACTGTGGTCCAAAATGACTTTTTTCGTTGCAAAAATCATAACTTTTGAACACGTGAAGCTATCGCAATAATTTTTTTTTTCCCTTAAAGGTAATTTCCAAGGCTATACAAATTGTGAATTTTAAGAAAATTACTTTACAGGGTGTTTCAGAATAATTGGTTGATGTAAGATTTTCTTAGAAAAAGGAGTTAACAGAATAAAGTCTGAAAGTAAACCTTTTAAAAACAGTCATAAATTTTTAAAAATTTGTAAAAAAAAAAGTTTTTGACTATTCAAGTGAATTCATAACAACAGTGGATGCTTAAAGTTAACGCACCAATTTCAGAAATATTTTTTAAGGAGTATTATAAAACAGTATTTTTTCATGTTGTGGGGCACCAGTTTATTCTATAAACTGTTTGACTGGTATATTTTATATGAAACAGTATAGGAAAAAAGTAAACGGACGAAAAAAAAAAATCAAATAGAATATAAAATTTATATTAACAAAATAAAATAGAATACATTATAAATATTATTTGTTTACAATTAACTACTATAGATCTAATTTTCAGAAAAAAATTCATCGGCATCGTTATCATTTTCAACAATTAATAGACCTATTAGTTCTGGGCAGTAACTCTTTTTCAGCTCTTTTTTTGATCTAACGTGTCTTAAAGATGAAACAAGTGGATCTGATGATATACATAGCTAGCATATTAAATAAATCTTCATTTTGTCGTTTCCGTGAGACTTTGCATGTATTTGAGTATCGATATCGCTTGTAGTCTTTATTCCTTGATTCCTGTGCTTCTTCTGAAAGCTCCCCGATTGGCAAAATTTGATGTCTTATAAGTTCCCCTCCATGGTCCAAAATTTTGTGCAGAGTTGGTGTCAGGAGTTTGTAGCTGTATTTGGCTTTTAAAAGATCCGAAGTGGTTTTGGTACACTCGTTGAATTTATCTACATTAATAGATTCTTTAGATGACAGCGCATTTAAAATAACTTGCAGTTTCCTTATAAGATCCTTGTCTACTCGGGTTATAGCTGACGTAACTTCTGGATTTTCAAAAAATCTATATATATCCATTGTCATAGTTTATATATATCTCCATAATGTATATTAGGGTGTGTCAAAGTGCTCAACTGTGGTATTTTCAAATGTAATAGCTTTTAAAAGTTGCATTGCTTATCAAAATTAAATCCAGCGTTTATAATTTTCATTTTAATTAATATCTTTGGCTCGCTCAAAAATTGGATGAAATCCAAACAAAAATTGATTTTTCGAGATTTTTGAAATATGTGTTGTTTTAAATTGCACCGTGTGGATACAAAAAAATTATATAAAATATTTTTAGGCTTTCAAGTCAAAGATAATAGCAAGGAAACACTTTTAAGCTTATATTTGTTTAAATTGAACACTTGATAAAGAAGCTATGAAATAATAAAAGATGGAAGAAAAATCATTTTTTTATGTAAAATCGTTTTTTTATTTTTAGATAAAAAAATTCTTAAAAATCAACGCAACCACCTACAATATCGGGGTATATCTTTTTGTAATGACAAAAATTCTTTCTGTATTTTGTTTAGTTTTTTTTTAGTTTACGTAAAAAAAAAAAAAAAATTACTGTAAATTAACGATATCTTATTTTGTTTGTACATGTTCTTAAACCTCAGACCCTAATACAACTTTTGAGCACTATTACATTTAAAAATAAGAGTACTTTTTTGCGGCCATACAAAAGTGACACACCCTAATGTATATGCACAAGGATTATTTTACCTGTGAAATTTAAGCTTAACAATATGGGGTATCGGAAGAAAATTATTATTCCTACCTGTTTTATTAGATCATAAAATACGAGTAATAATCCAAAATTAAATAATTCTTTCAACTTTGTATATGGAGTAGGTAATAAAGCTATTAATCCTTTTCTTTTGGCAAGTTAATCTATGTTTAGGTACTATTAGAATAGGATCAATAAATATTTACAATAATTTAAGTTAAGGGGAATTTATTCAAAGAGGGTCGTCAAAGTGGGCGGATTAAAGAAATTTAATGTTCAATAAAGTAATCAATAGCTTGTGTACAATATTTTATATTTTTTTTAAATAATAATTGGCATTTGTATAAAAAGGGGCGTAGAAGTGGGCGGTTTTTTTTTGTCAGAATCAAGATAGTAATAAAACGATTTTTAATTAAAAAGAAAATTTCACGTTCTCGACTATTTTAATAATTAAAATAATTGAAATTTTCCATAAGGGAATTTGCTTTTAAGACCAAAAGGTCAGCACTGGGAACACGACTTTTTTTAAACAAATTACAATTTCTCTGAAGGTTGCAAATAGTTGCAGCTACAATTTTGCATATGGTTAAAGAAATAGTTAGGGTAAACTATCATGGTCAATTTTCCGCGCGAACTCGCTAGTATTTTTTTGTAGCTCTATTCAAACCGAAAAAATCTGCTAAAAAAGGGTGTTTTTTGTTTAATTTATTAAAAATCTTAAATATTTTTTTATTTTTTTTTTAATTAAAATTTTGATTTACGCAGAAATAATACAACTAGAATAAAGTATAGAAAATTAATATTTTACATTTAATATGCCAAAATTTCATATACGAAAACAAAGAAGTTAGTTTTTTCTGCTTTTTTTTTAACTCTAGAACGAAATTGACCAACTTTGAAAAGCTCTATAAGTCAAACTAGTTAGCGGAAAATTTTTTTGTTTGCTGTTTTTGAAGCTCCGTTTATATTTCTATTAGAAATAAAAAACAAAACTTTAAAAATAAAACATCGAAAATAGTATTTTTGCCACGAAATTTTCCTTTTCGGACCACAGTGCGGCGCCTAGAATTTTGATAAAATTTTTTTTGTTTCAATTAATTTTAACGATCTTTAATTTAATAAGACAAAAATTGAAATTAAGATAATACAGCTTGTATACCTACCATAGAACCATATTTTTTTAAATTTTGAATTACTCATTATCGACATAACGGATTTAAATGAAGTTTTTTGTAGAGATGCTTCTAAAAAGTCTAAAAAACATTGCATTTCAAAAATTTAAGAAAAATATTTTTTTGAATCTTTGGGAAAAACAATAATTTTTTTTTGGAAAATTCGATATTTCAAAAACGGGTCCATATTTGTTTTTTGGAAATTTAATTTTCATTCGTACAGTAATAAAGAATAAAAGTTGGCATACCAAATTTTTTTTCTTGAAAATCTTTTAAAAATTTTGTATATAAAAGCTTTTTTTTTTAAGAAACCACTACAACGACTTATAATTTTTATTCTTATATATATGTATTTGCATAGAATTTAAAAAATTAATTTTATCCTTATGAGCAGTTTTCTCTAATTACATTCGCTTTATTTTCCTAGTTTATTACATTGGAGCAAGTTCGTGCGACCCAGTCGTGCATTTTTATTAAATATAGCAGCGGAAATATATCAATTCAAGACCTCTTTCATGACAGTCCAACGCACTAACCATTAGACCAAGTGTTACTGCAAGCAATGTTTGGTAAAAATCAGTCCAGCAGTCAGCAACACAAGCCAGCAACTCGTATATTTTCTTTGTTTGATTTTGCGATATGTTCCCAATTTTGAAGATTTGTTTTTGTGTTGGTAAGCGCGTGCACAGAAAATTGCTTAGGTAAGGGTTAAATTATTTTCAAAATAAAACTCTATTTAGGGTAAAAAATTTAAAGGGTGAAAGAGTAAAAAATAAAAGATATGCCAAGAGGTAGAAACCTTTACTTAATGGTTAGTGCATTGGACTGTCATATGCAGAAGGTCTTGGGTTCAATTATCCGCCACTACAAGAGGTGTACTCTCTCTGGCGAAGGAGGTGACAAATCCTAAAAGCGTAGGTATATCTTGTCATGAAAACTCATCTTAAGCGTTGCGAATCGGCAGATGATGGCAAGGCACACAGGAATGGATGAGGGTTGTAAGTCGCAAGTTCCAAGTTCTCTACGAGCTGATGCACCACCAAATTTGATTTATTTTATTTAATAGGGTAAAAAGGGGTAAACACAAAAAACTGCCACCAAATTTGTAAAATTATTTTTGTATTTGAAATTCCTAATAGTTATTTAATTTAGAGAATAGTCTTAGTGGATGGCCCTTAGTCTAGTCTTTATCCTATTTTCACTATTGGTCTTTTTTTTCAACTTACTGTGAATCACCTTGTGATTTTCTCACGTTTATCTACATTAAAGTGAAACTCTATATCAACTTCCAACTAAGTAGTAAAAGGTAAGTTGTTGGTAAGACTCAGTTTGGAAAGAAAAACTACCAAGGTACTCTTATTTGTCTCACTTATGTATATGAGTAGGTACATACATACGTACCATCTGATCTTGCTAAGTCCATAATGCAAGTAGGTACTATTTGTTTAGATCAACTTTTGTCGAAAAATTCCAGTCGAAGAACTCTTCAAATCTTATGTTCAAGCTCATGTATACATTCAAAACTATAACAAACCCCATCAAGTATGAGTCTTTTGAAACTTAACGTATGGCAATGGTCTTCTAAATTCAATTTACATAACTGTGCTATTTTATTCCAAGGGCACCACAAAACGCTGTCGGTTGGTGGAAGGATGAAATGTAGTTGTCAAGTCAAATTAGAGCTAAGCCACAAAACTACCACAGTGCCATCACTTATGGTAGATACCTTTCAAACGGAAGACTCATCGTCTATTTTGGTTGAAGGTGTACAATCTCATGCAAGGAATCATACCTTTGATATACATAGCAAACGGCACAATTCACAATCCTTAATTGCGAGGTGAAACTTACAAAATTAGAAAGGAAGTGAATAACATAAAAGTGGCGACGGAGAACTGTGGAACTATTGGTGAAAAATGTGGCCAAAAATTCGATGTTTTTTTTTGAACCTTTTGCTTCAAATTTTGTAATAGGAGTACGAAACAAAGCTTCGAAATAGCTAGGAAAATATTTTTCTCAAAGTATTTTGGTTTGTTAAGGTTTTCAAATTTGGGTTTTTTGTTGGTTAAAAAAAAAATGAAAAATTAAAAAAAAAATTTTGAGGAACGAAGGAATATTTCGTGAATTGTATTTTTTCGTCAAACTTATTTTTTTTATAAAAAATATTAAAAATGTATTTAAACAATAAATATTTAATATCTTTGAAATAAAAAAAATAACACATTTTTTGTTTCTTTTTCAAAGGGGGACAATGTTAAATTGAATTTAAGCACAGACATTTTTTTTAATATTTCTAAAATTGCATTTATTTCACAGATAATTGTATGTACTTCGCGTTTAACTAACGTCAACTCTTGCCACTTAATCAGGTCGTATTTCGGCAATAACACGTCGAATTTTGGATTCCAAAATCTCAATTGTTTCGGCTTAATCAACGCAGACATGCGACTTTCTATATCTCCTTTACTATAAGACGTTATCGAAATATAAGTTGGAACCTTTTTTTCGAAATAGCAGCTGAAATATGCATTTAAAGGGAGCGTAACGAAATCCCGCTTTTTATGATCCCGTTTATCAAAGATCCCGCAAAAAAATTTTTTAAATACCGTCCTCTATAATACCGCTTTTTAAAATCCTGTTTATTCAAAATCCCGTTCTATTATAATCTCGCTTTTTAAAATCCCCCCTTTCTTACCTGATTATAAATTATAAAAAATGGGATTATAAGAGACGGGATTTTAAAAAGCGGGATTATAAAAAGCGGGATTAGGAAAAAGCGGGATTATAAGAAACAGGTTTATAAAGAACGGGATTATAAAAACAGGATTTTAAAAAGCGGGATTATAAAAAGCGGGATTAGGAAAAAGCGGGATTATAAGAAACAGGATTATAAAGAACAGGATTATAAAAACAGGATTTTAAAAAAGGGGATTTTAAAAAGCGGGATATCGTACCCAATCCGCATTTAAGTTGACCCACCAACAAAATTCTGCAGGGTTTTTGTATTTTCGCGGATAGACTTTTGAGGCCTGTAGCCAGACATGATGTTGTTTTGGTGAAATCCATCAATCTGTACTGATACCAAGTTTCCAGAGCAAGTTACACGACTCAACAGCATGTCCAAATAAAACAATTTTACTATGAAAACAAGTATTTTGTTGGTGTAAACGGTACGCCCATTTTACGGTAGAAATGGTGGCCGTTCACTGACGACTCTTCAACGCTTGGTGGCAAAATTTGAAAAAACCAGTCCTGTAATCAATCTGCTAACATTCAAACGTCAATGGAACGCAAGATCGGCACACTCCGTTAAAGTGTGTGCAGAACCCGAAGTAGTCGATTCTCCTCGCTGAGCACAAGAACTCGGCATTTCGCAGACTTCAATATGGCCAAAATTTTGGGCCTGGATTCGGGCCCATACCCGTAAAAGATCCAACTCACCCATTAAAAACCTTCTAAAATTGTCATCAATGGGTTGTGGTGGTTTACTCATTACATGTTGTTCAGGCATAACACTAACAACATGTTATTGAGTTAAACTAGTATGCCCAACAAGGATGAACACGAAAAAAATAATGTGAATTATAAGCGACATAAAAATAAGACACGGCGTTCTCCGCTTTAGTTCAGCCGCCATCCCTGGAGATAAAATATCTGAGACAACAACCTTCAGTCTCAGAACATCGCGCCACACATCTTTCCTATCCTTCTTTCTCTTCCTTAACTGCACGCCCGCGCTGTGTTCAAACATTTAAAGGGTAATCACAATCCCTTGAGCGCGTGTAGATTATAAAAAAAAAAAAAAAAAAAAAAAACTCACCCAGGAGCTCAAAGATCATGACTATAGACAACGAAGTTTCCAGAACGATGATAAATTGGTAGCCTATTTCTATTGGCCCAAATTGACCCATATGAACCTAGACCACATGTGATCCCATCAGGACGATGATACGTGCCACACAGCGCATGCCACGATCGACATTCTGCATGAACGATTTGAGGACAAGGCTATCTCTCGCAGAAGTGGCCTGAATTGGCCACCAAACATGCGATTTGACCCATGAAGTTTCCTGAAATGGCAGTTGCGAAGTTGAATTTGCGAACAACCCTGCCTTTAAGCTGGTCACACTTGCTTGGCTTGCCAGCTGAGCTATTCAAAGCAGGTGGGGATGACTTGGTAGGGAGCATGCACCAACTCGTCTCAAAATTTGGTCGGATGAAAGTATGCCCAATAAATGGAACCTCGGCATAGTGTGCCCCATCCACAACAAAGGAGATGTTATGACGTGTGCCAATTACAGAGGTATAAGTCTCCTCAATATCGCATACAAAATCCTGTCGTCTGTACTGTGTGAGCGCCTAAAACCGTTTGTCAACGAGCTGATCGGTCCCTATTAGTGTGGTTTTAGGCCCGGCAAATCTACCCTGGATCAGATGTTCAAACTTCGACAGATTTTGGAAAAAAACCCAGGAGTTCCAAATCGATGCACACCAACTTTTGATCGATTTTAAAGTCGCGTATGATAGCGTGGACAGAGAACAACTATATACAGCCATGTCTCATCTCCGAATCCCTGCCAAGCTCGTCCGCTTGTGCAGGATGACGATGGAGAAATCTCGCTGCTCCGTCAAGGTCGGTAAGAACACCGCCCCCTTTGATGTCGAGAAAGGTCTGAGGCAAGGCGACGCGCTATCATGCAACCTATTTAACATCGCTCTTGAAGCAATTGTTCGAAAGCATGTACACTGTCTAAAACGGATGAAAATCTGCTTGGGTGCTTGGGTCAAGAAGCTGAAAATACAACGGCTGAGATGGCTGGGACACGTGGAGCGTATGGACACCGGCGCACCAGCCCGTCGAATCTTCGAATTCACCCCTGATGGTCTGCGCAGCAGAGGAAGACCCCACTTCAGGTGGCGCGCACAAGTGGAAAGCGACCTCAACCAACTTGGAGTGCTTAACTGGAGGCAGCTAGCTAGGGACCGAGCTAGCTGGAGGGGCTTGTTGGTTGAGGCCGTAGTCCACCCTGGACTGTGAGCGCCATCTTAAGTAAGTAAGTAAGCTGGTCACACACAAACCATCGCTCAAATTCAGTCAGATGTATGCGAAAGAATCATTGAAAATTGGACCACTGGGATCTGTGCCACCGAGCCGAAGAGTCCATTTGAACGATGTCATGTATCATACATTATAGCATTCATGGCAGTTTTAGTTCAAAAATTAAATTTATTAATACGGCACACTCAGCTTGTTTTATTCCATTTCAACATCTACCCTTCCTTATTGAAAACCCCTTTATACAAATTATTAGTTTTGTTCCAACTCAACCACTCATGTTGTCCCACTGTTTTCGTCTGCGGTGTCTACAATTTAAACGACATACTACACACACTATCCTAACTGACTGCCATTATGGTATAGTCAGGATGGAGTACCTGGTAAATACAAATTTACATGCAGAATAATTGTAGACGTAAATATCCTTTCCGAAACAAAACTTTCCAGGTACTCCACAAATACCTGCTAAAATCTTTGAAGTGTGAATGTGTGGTTTGATTTTGGGTTCCGTGATGTAATAGTTAATATATACTTGGCCACAGACCGAGCAAAGCGAAAAGGACTTCCTTAACTGATTTGATTACATTACTGCACGCTCAAAATGTTGGAAATGTGGTTCAAAATTGAAATATAAAAAATTAGTGAAACACACCTTTTTAGGTCTCTTCAGGTTGAGTTAGGTTTGATCTAAATCAGTTCTGAAAAATACATGAAACGATGGTTGTATCATAAATATATTTATACCCACATAACTTCGTATGTTGTCATTTCATTGTTTGAACTCTACTTGTTTTTTTTTTTTGAGAGAGTTCATTTACACTTCTGCTGTTTCGCCATTTTCTTGTTAAAGGGGACATATTTTTTTGGTGTCAGATTCACAGCTCCACTGGCGCCTATCCTAATTGGGTGTTGTCCAACAAAAGCTGATTCAGCATATGCCAGAGCTTATGGAATGCATTTTTTATGGTTCTCTTTCGAAAAGGATAAAAGGTCATTTAAAGATTTGTTTCTTGCAAATTGAAAATTGTTGTTGTTTTTGGCTTTGTGTGTATGTTTGTGTATATTTTCAGGCAAAGCAAAGATTTATTTATTTGCTTTTGCTGGATTTCGAATTAGTTTTAAGAATTTTTTGCGAGTTCAACCAAGGACAAACGAAAGATCCAAAATAAAAAAAATAATATGTTGCGCTAAGGCTGATTCATTGTGGCAATGTAAAATAAGTCAGTCGTTCTTTTTTTTTATTAATACCTAAGCGCGCAAATGGGGTTTTGACTACCCTTTTGAATGATTATTACGGTGCGAGAGTTTTGAAAATATAAAACTATTGTAGATTCAAATAGGTTTTGAAACTCTGAATATCAAATAGGAGGGAAAATGGAGACATGTAAAGCATTCAACATTCATGTAGTTCGACTTATGCTTTACCCTCTCCTCAGCCTCAGAGTAAGGCCTTTGACAAAGATTCACATTGACTTATCCTTTTCAAACTATCCATCCATTGGTTTGAATCTACCCTCATGAGATGGATTATGGTCTACAAAGTTTGATTCAGATTTACCTTCTCCGATTATCCGGGATTCCACAAGGCAGCCACTTAAGTCCTCTTCTTTTTATTCTCACTTACAACAATACTAAAGTGGTCATCAAATATTTCCATATCTCAAATATCTCTACGCCGCCGACACGATACCAAGTTTTTCAGGACTACTTCTTCGACAGATAATTCTTGTCTTTTTCAGCTCAATCTCGACAATTTCTCTAGCTGGTGCTTACAAAATTTCTTGAAGCTAAGTTTGCCAAATGTCAAGCAATCACTTTTTCACGAAATCACATCCAATCTCCTTCCCGTCTCCGTCGTCTTCATTATCAATCATATCATGTGATAGAGAGCTCAACTTTTTCATAAGGAAGTGATTTCAACATACACTTGGTCTTGCCCTAATTGACAGAGTGAAACACATCTCCGACGTTTCGGTCAAGAAGCCCACGAAACGTCGCTTACATCAAGCTGTGTTCTTTCGATTATGATACTTTAAAAGATCTGCATTGTTGGGGTCTGAAAGTGAAACAATTTTCTTTCAAGAACTTTGTTGAAAAAGTCGCAAGACAGCTCATCGGCTTGTCGACATCAAAAAGGTATTGCTGAGTTCTCTTTCAACTTTAATAGAGCAGTGAAAGAATTCGGTAACAATTGCAAAAATAGTCATGTCTCAATATAAAGGGTTTTCCCAGCTTTGACAGGTGATTGCTGAAGGTGCATCAAATAGGCTGACATGTATTAAGTTTATCTTGCCAAATCAACATGCAGAGTTTAAACGTTACACATGATGTGCAAATTTTTGAAAGTGGGTCTTCTGTTCTAGCAATATTTGGTGCGCTTCGCCCATTTTGCGGTCGCCATAATCGTCCTTCCGAAAGGACTAATCACAACGTGAGGGACTAATTCGAGAAATCCGGTTCAGTGAACAATCTCCAACACCTGTACGTCGAAGAAACGCAAGATCTGCCGAAAATATCACCTCTTCTGTCCGCCCGAGTGTGAAGGAGAATCTCAAGCAGACAATTCCGAGCCGCACACAAATAGTCGACCTTTTGCAAACGTCAATTTGAAGAATTTTGCGACAATACTTAGATCTACATCAATACAAATTTCAACTGACTGAAGAGCTCAGAACTTACGACCATAAACAACGACATATGTTCCCTCACTAGATTCTTGAGCTATTGGAAGTTGACGGCCAATTTCGGTCGAAAAATCAAAATCAGCAACTAGGCCCATTTCCAGAAGAGTGGGTTCGTCAACAAGCAATATTGTCGAATTTTGAACGATCACAATCCACAAGAGAGTAACCAAATTCAATGTTACCACATTTTGCAATTATTTGGTGTGGATTTTGGTCTGACGGTATCTTTTGAGAACGGCGACTTCCAAGCAATGACCGTGAACAGGAAGCGTTATCGGTCGATGATAACGAATTTCCTTTGGTCCGAATCGGATGATATGGAAACCCACGACAGGTGGTTTCAACAGGCCAGCCGGCGCCACTTGCCACACAGCCCATGCCACAATGGACATTTATGGACATGCTTATGTGAATTGTCCACTCAGATCATGCAATCAAAATACGCAGCTTTAGAGTCGAAGAAAAGCTGGTAGATATCGATTTGATTTATTCGAATATCTGCTGAAGAGTGAATAGTATAGATGGATGGTTGAATTTCAAAGACCTAAGGCATCTATGAAACTTATGTTGTTTCACTTCTGACTTGGTTTTAGGATTATTTGATGATGTTTTTCTAACTAATAAATTCGGACGAACTGTTAAGTTCAGATAATCTTTCTTTAGCCCCACTGCAGGAATGTGGAATGCTTTTTCCGGCTCCATACTTTTATGCGCATTGTGGTATTAAGACATTTAAGGCCAATAAACATCGGAATCTCCTTTAAAACGTCAATAAACTAATGTAGGTGATATTAGAGACTGATGCCCTTGTATACGTTGGGGCATATTATTTGACAAGTCATCACTTTTCACTTTGAACAGATCTGCGTTAATAAGAGCTGTTGTGTGGTATGCAACTGGATAGAGTATAATACATAACTATTCAAGACAAGTTCTAAAATTATTTTTGTAGAACTGACCATGACCAACAACAAGTCAAGATAAGGATAAGGATATAACAAGCTGCCGTTGTAGATGACCTAGGGACCTATAAAAACAAAAGTATTTAAAGATGACATTATCATTTATATTTTAGGAGGCACTAAGTTGTCGATACTCATAAGGGCTGTTTTCGAAATTTTGCAAACATCTAAAGCAGCAATACCGTCGGCGAGATTAGAGTGCTCGAGTGCTATAGCTCGCTATAGATGACCGCCATTTTAATAATAATAATAATCATTATGCAGGACAAAGCACTTTTCGACGTGCCCGGCTTTCTTTATAGGTAAACAGAAAAGCAGCTATTGGGCTACTGAAAACTCTCCATTGATACACCAAAGACCCCTAGACCTCGGTAGAGTAACTGTATCACCATACACTATTTGGGCCGGTGTCGTTCTTGAGTCATTGTTTTTTGAGGATGCTTCAACAGTTACTGCTGACTGCCATCGGGACATGATGGAAAACTTTTTTCTGTCCAAAATAAATAGAATAGGCCTACAGAACACATAGTTCCAACAAGACGGTGCGCCACATCACACAGATCTCATGCTACGATACGAAATATACGAGAATTTTTTCCGGCCGGATAATATCAGAAAGTGGTGATATCGACTGGCCCCCAAGATCCACCGATTTGACGTCTATCGATTTCTTCTTATGGGAGTACTTGAAGGAAAAGGTGTACATCACCTGATCAACCATAAATATAAAGCTAAAGAATTTCGCTATCAATATCCGTGATTAAAAAAATAGATTAAGGGCACAATGGCTCCTAGAGGGTGTAAGCGCAGTGAGATAGAAATCTGATCCATCCTTCTGTACTAGCTGTCGGCAGTAATGGAAGGAAGCTTCAATTTTCGGCCAAGTCCGAACGTCTATAATGAGAAGTACTATTAAAAACAAGAGATAGTTTTCGTGGATTTCTTGGCAACATCTAAGGATCGATATAGGGCCAAATACAAGTTTCTTTTTTAAAATGCAATAAAATGAACAAAATTAATTTTCTTCCATGTTTTATGGCTTTATTAGTAAAAGCAAACATTCCCATTAATTATGAAATACAACGTGCGTCGTTCAAGTGGATGCCTCGGCTGGCTTCGTAGTAGCGCATTCTGTCACTCAAATTTTTAAGACCTTGTTGATGGTTTCAGGCTGTAGCTCAAGGATTGCTTATATTTTGCATAAAGTGCTTGAATCGTATCCGGATTGTTGGCATAACATCGGTCCTTCACGGTTTCCCACAAAAAAAAATCCAAAGGGGTCAAATCGCAGCTGCAAGGCGGCCAATCGACATCGCCAAGACAGCCGGTAACACGATTTGGGAATTTGGTGCGCAAAAGATCGATTGTGACATGGGCTATGTGGCATGGCGCGCCATCCCATCCTGCATGAACTAGAGCTCATCCAATAAATATGTCTTCAATTTCATAAACAAAAATTCGGTTAACAGGGATCTGTAACGCCCACCGTTGACCGAAACGTTGTTACCAGCCTCATTTTCGAAGAAAAAATGCTTCAGTGACGCCACCACTTCACAATCCACACCAAACTGTCACTCTCTGTAAAATGTAAATGCATTGGCTTCTGGACAATAACGTGTGCGGATTTTCCGAGCCCCAGCGGCAATTTTGTTTGTTAGGGCCGGAAAAGACGATTTTTCGCCCAAAATCTTTGTGCAATTCAAGCTGCTCTAAGGACCAAACTGCGAAGCTATAACGAAGCGGATGGTCGTGAATCTTCAATTGCTTGTAAGCGAATAATCCGAGATCTTTCTGCTGAATTCTCCACAGGCTAGTACTAGAAATTTCGAGCTGTGGTGAGTTGATATTCGTGAATTGAACTCTCGGCTACCAGCAGCCACATTCTCGTCTGTGGGCATCCACCGACCGTACGACAACGGGGACCATGAGTGTTGTCCACTAGCATACTAGTCTCACGAACTTTTGCACAAACTTGCGTACAACACGCGGGTGGGTGCTTCATTTCGGCCAAAACTTCTCTTCAAAAAACGCACTGTTTGGGCTGCACAGAACTCGCTTTGGAAATAAGTTTTCAATATTTTCGAACGTTATTCGAACGTAAAGTGACTCATTTCGCAAATGTATGGTACTGACTTTCTGTCAAAACTTCGAGCGGGAAACAACTGGCAGTGTCAAAATAACCTTTGTTATAAAAAGAAACCACTAGATGGCACACCTTTCATTCCATCATGGCTATTGTAGTAAGCCAAGTTTTTCTATCGAAATCTTAAGAGCCGTTTTCGAGATAGAGATTGTATAACGGCTGTATTGCAGGTATCGCTTTGGAGCCAAAAATTCTCTAGAGAATCACCGAAGACTCTTAAATACCAAGTTCAAAGAAATTCTGTTAAGCGGGTTAAGCTGTAGGTCGACGTTCAGGCATATCATCATTATGTCAAATTTGACCAAAATCTCGAGTTTGGTTTTTTTCCAAATACAAAACTAGTACATATGTACATCGCAAGTAAAAAGCAAATTCTTAAAAAGGGAAAAGAGATTGATTATCGTTAATAAAAGTTACTGTGATGAGAGGTGATGAGAATGGACGTTTAGACCTTATAAAGGAATAACTCATTAAAGACTTTACTCTACACCTACTAAATTTTGTATTTTATAGCCCCAAGTTCACTTTTATATTTTCTTACTTAGTTTTTAGCTGTGTTATTTCTTGTTGGTGATTTTCCTCTAACTCAGTACGTGGAAACCTAGAGCAATTAACATGGACTTTTTTAACCAAATACATTCATATTTTGAAGGCCAAAAATCTTAGGACAAGGTTTTCTTAAAAAGGTATCAAGGTGAAACATAATGAACACATTATATGGTCGTTTAAATAAAATTCAAAGCTAAGTAACGTCTTAACTCTCAGCATACTTGAAACTTTTTTTTGCCAGGATCCAGAACCCTTCTACCATTAATAAACTTAACGTCTACAAAAAATTAAAATGTTTTAATTAAAAAACCAACAAAGTATTCAGAAAAAAAAATCGATAAATCAAAAATAGAAAACAAATCAGATCCCAAATGATCAATCAAGGAACCGCTATGTACCTTAGGGGTAGGTTCAGTAGTCCGTGTTTTATTGGCGTGTTAATTAACTACTTTTGTGTGTCTCACATTAAAAATGTTAACCTTTTTTTTAAATATTCAATGTTTACACGGTGCCGAAGGAGTTTAGTTACCTTTGTGGGTTTGTAATTCTACCGACGACGACGACCATCAGAGGTAGAAGCTCAACAATTTTCACGGTTGATTAGAAATCATGTTAAATGATCTGAAATCAAATTTCATATTCATTATCGGGCAGGCGATATTATGAGATACACACACCACCTTCAGCGACTTTGGCAAAATGGCAATTTGCATATCTTTATGTTTAAGTAGGACGGTGTATCTGTATGAGCATAGGTACCTATACCTTTTGCTTGGTGGAATAAAACCGATTTGTGCATAGGGGACACATAAAGGGTGTTTCACGTGTAATTCAAGAGGATCAGAAATGTTTTTAAGGTAATTTTTTTCTTGGGTTCGATTCACAGCCGCTGCAAAAAAGTTTTTCAAGGGTGAATTGCGTCTTATGTGGAATTGATGAATCCTCCAAGAGTATCTCTCGTCTTGAGAGGTGCTGCTCACTAGCCCCTCCATTCCTGCTTACTCGCACATGGGAATGGTTAAGAGTTGTAAGTCGCTAGAGTCGTAATGGTGTCTTATTTATTTTATTTTTGTACTTGGCAGTAAATATGAAGTAAAAATTCAACAAAATTTTACTTTGCAATATTGTTCTAGTGAAAAAACAAGTTGCAATTCTCCAATTAAAAATAATAATACAAATTATGCTCGTACTTTTAGAAATGCACATCAGTTGCTTTTCAGTTTCAGAAGAACTGTCAAGTATAGAGATTCTTTTTTAACCTACACAACACGAATGTGGAACAGTGTTGCCGCAGGAGTTTACGAGTAAGTAAACTTTTTTAATGAAAAAAAATTAAAAAAATTAGGTGGAGGGCTATAAATGCGATTAAAACTTATTAAAAAATAAAATGAACGACTGGGTCGCACGAACTTGCTCCTGTGTAATAGACTAGGAATTTTAAAATGAATGTTATTAGAGAAAACTGTTCATAAGGATAAATTTTATTTTTTAAACTCTTTTAGTAGTAAGAGATAGAAACAAAATGCTATGCAAATCTATTCATATGTATGCAAGAACAAAAATTAAAAGTCGTTGTAGTGGTTTCTTAAAAAAATAAACTTTAATGTACAAAATTTTTAAAACATTTTTAAGAAAAAATTTTGGTTCGCCAATTTAAAGTTGTTATTACTGTTCAAATAAAAATTAAATTTACAAAAAAAATATTGAACTGTTTTTGAGATATTGAATTTTCCAAAAAAAAAAATTGATTTTTCAAAATTCAAAAAAATATTTTTCTTAAAGTTTTGAAATGCAATGTTTTTTTAAACTTTTAAGAAGCTTCGCTATAAAATAATTTCATTAAAATCCGTTATGCCGATAATGAGTAATTCAAAATTCAAAAAAATCGTTCTATGGTAGGTACAGTCAGTAATATCTTGTTTTTAATTTTTTTTTTTATTAAATTATGACCGTAAGAATTAATTGAAAGAAAAAAAATTTTAGCCAAATTCTCGGAACCGTTTTCGACAAAAACACGATTTTCGATTTGTATGGAGGGTACTTTTGTTTTTAGGTAAAATACATTTTTTTTTTCTTATATCTTGTAAATTAGATTAAGAAACTTTTATTAATCAAGTTTTAAGAAAATCGAGCATGAGGTTTATGAAATATTGAGTTTTCAAAAAAAAAATTTGAATTTTTTTTTAAAAATCCAAAAAAAAAATATTTTGAAAATTTGAATAATGAATAATAAAAATAATATTGAAACTGCTGGGGAGCCTCTGAATAAAAAAAAATGATCAAAATAGGTGATACCGTTTTTAAAAAAAATCAAAACCGAAATAAAAGGTTCCAAGGCGGGTACCAAAAATAACGATTTTTTGGAAAATTTTGTTCAACCATTACCTAGTTTTAACTAAATGAAATTTTTTGAATTTTTTTTTAATTCTGTGGGACAGTTTTTGAGAAAAAAAAAATATTTATGAAATTTAGAAAAAAATTCGTAAGGCAGGTACCGTTATTTTTGGTTTAAAAAAAAAAAAGAAAAAAACTTATGGGGGAAAAAAATAAAAAACCATATCTACCAAGTTTGAAGAAAATTGGCCGAGCCGTTAAGCCTGTAGTCGAACATATGCAATGCTTAGCAATGCTTAACCTAGCTCTGATTGTCCCCAAGTTTTATGTTCTAAGGTTCAAAACCTATTATCTTCTCTGCTTATACTGTGTTTAATCATTTTTAGGGTAATCAAAACTTCCCTAGGTCAGACTTATTAAAAAAAAAAGCTCGACAATAAGGGCGTAAAAAACTCTTAGAAACCTACCCAATTTCAATATATTGGCAGTTTATTAGATATCGGACTATTTCTAAACTGGTGCAAAATTTTAAAAAAGCAAGTCTTAAGCTATTTGATTGAGGCTACTTGTCAATTTGCTAGCTTTAAAGTAGTTTACTAACTCTTTCTTAATTTTAAACATTTTCTTAACTAGTATTGTGCTAAGGCTATAAATCACTTCTGAACACATCTAAAACAATTCCAATTCGTACAAAACTTTTAGTAAACAGACCTTTTCGACGTTTGCAAATGTCAGAGTCATATGAAGTTATTACGATACTAACACAAATAAAATATCTTTTTGATGGTTCTAACATAAATAGTTAATTCAAAAAGATGCCATGTTGTTTCAACATTAATTTATTACAAATTTAAAATAAATTTGAAGATATTGAAATGACGGCAGTGTTAATTTTTACTAAATTTGTTTAATTTTATATTGGTGTCCTGCTAATTTTAGTTTTACCACATAGCATGTTGGTATGACATTTCATATAATTATTTTAACAAATTTTTAAATGATAAATTAACCTGGTCTTAAATTAATTCAGATCTGTATCTGTTGCTTTTAACTGAACATCATGTTAAAACTCTAAAACTGCATCTTTGTAAATGAACTTTGTTGAACAGTGTTGATTTTACAGTATATCTTGTTATTTGAACACAAGTAAACATAATTTCTGGTTAATTTTACATGATATTTAGTTTGAGTGTAAAAAATGGTCCAGCTTCTACTTAAAATACGCACTAAACCTGTTCGGAGGAATGAGCCTCTTGCAGAAATTATTGATGGACCCAACAAGGTTGCCACTGATCAAGAAAATTAAAACAAATTCATATCCTCAAAGTCACAAAGAGTATATGTATATCTAGTCAATAAAAGTCCGGCCAATTGTTTAACCCCGAAGACCGCCTAGTTGTACCGCATGATGCATTTTCCACGTGTCTTACTGTCTATTCAGCATATTTTCTATGATAAAACTTTAAAAAAAATACAGAAATTCTATTAATGCAGTAACACCCTGTTAAAGACCCTCAGCAAAGAGACAATAATTATCGCTTGATGGAGTAGAAACAATAGCTTTACGATTGGTTACCGCTTAAGCAAAACAAAAAAAAATAGAATACACACTATACACATACATAATTGCATATGCATACAACCTGCGGTCGGGGAGATATAACCAATTATCTCTGCCATCCTGGCATCATCATCAAATTGATAATCACCGTTTAGAGCATAAATTATAAAACCTTTAAGGTGTGTGCATTGCGGCAGGATGTGTGGGTGCAAATTAATGAGGAGTATATCAGGTTCATCGGGCTTATTACCTGTCTGACGAATGATTTGTGCCACACTCTGTTGGAGAAAGTTCAAATAACCCACTCATTGATTCATTATAGTACTCCTATCCATCCTTTCATCCTTTTTGGGCAAACGAACAAAAAAAAAATCATTTAATTCGTTTTATATTGAAAATGAGAATTGTTTTTTTTTTTTTTCAGTTTAATCTGAAAACTTGAACACAACAACAACGCCATCATCATCATCATCATTATTCTTATATCCTTGTGAGTTTGATTACACCACCAGTCCACCACACACACATACCAGAACACCCATTCCGATTGCCGATTGCCGAAAGGGATAACGAATTAGTTCTGTCTGTTACTTGTCTGAGCTGGGTCGTTTGAGTGGGTGGATTTTTATTTGTATTTTATTTTTATAAATTTTTTTTTTTGAGTACGAATTTTATCAAAATTGCATTTCGTTTTATGTTGATTGCTTGGAAGAGTTGGCTGTAAATTTTGTGGTTTATAGTTTTTCTCCCTTTTTTTTGTTGGGATATGATTACACATTCAATGGAATCGGATAAAAAATAACAACCCTATCTTTTAAAATTGATTGTTTATCGAGGGGGCGGGGGTTGGGTGAGGTTTATTCCACCCACACGATTGATAAATATTGTGAAAGTGTGAAATATGGAGAATTATGACAAGAGAAGTTTTTTTTGTTGTTGTTGAGTTTTTGTCAAGTTATGAATTTTGTGGAGGAGCATCGCACAAAAAATGTATGGAATTGATTGAAGTTTTTGGAGCTTTTTGGTTGACTGACTTTATTTGAAGTTCAAACAAAAGTTTAACAAGGATTCTAGTGCTGAACTGCAATAATCTCTTAATTTAGCTTTGTTTAAAACTTTGATTTTGAGTTCATAGGCAAATTTTATATATTTACTGTTTTTTTTCAAGGTAACTCTAATAACACTGTGCATACATCAATACCACTGAAAAAGTGCATAGTTCATTGGAAGTGCCATTTGTTTTACATATATACAAATGAGAAAAAAAAAACATATACTAATTCCAGGTTCAAGGTTAAGGGGACACTTTTAGAAAAACTGACTAATTTTGAATTATTTATACATCAGAAGATGATCTAGTGGGTTAACAGAAGTTCAGAACCCTTTTCTTCTTCTAATTATCTTCTTATCAATTCTAATTATAAAAATTATAAAAATTATTATCTTATCTAATTATAAATATTTAACCGAATTAATTGGCATATAGACCTAACCGTTCTAAATGAGATAAAACTAACGCTAAAACCCACGAACAGTAAAAGTTAGTGCAATTAGTTGTTTTCCAAACAGTGGTTCGAGTTGAGTGGAGACGCGGTCTAAAATCTATAAAATCTGAGCCAGTCAACCGATTTTCTTGAAATTATCAGTCATGATATAGGATCGGATAAGGTATCAGAAGAATAAATTTCAGTCCACTGACACACCCACTTTAAAAAAAGAATATCATATCTTGAAATTTGTTTAAAATGAGGGGAAATGTTGTAGATAATGGAAATAGCTTTTTTGGAATATTTAGTTCACAAAATTTAGCGTTTCGTCCCATCGTCGATCTTACTTCAAATCAAGTGCAAGTTTAGTTAAATTCAGTTCATCTTACATCAAATTTCTGACAAAAATTCAGTGTGAACTCTCGGGTTTTCCAATAGAGACTTGACAGCTTTGAATTTAGTTTGTGAACGCACCCTTTCACTAATCATCGAACTGTCATTGTCAATTTATTCAGTAAACTCAACATTTTCATTATGGTAAAGTACACGAACGAGCAAATTATAAAAATTTTCTACCGAAATTCGGTGTCGGAGTCGGTGACCGCAACTTTAAGAGCGTTAACTCCAATTTTTGGTCGTAAGTCTCGCCCAAGTAGACAGGCAATAACAAGTTTAGTGCAAAAATTCGAGTCTACATATGCGTTGTGTGATGTTGCCGTATCAGTGAGACAACGGGTTGGTCGAAGTATCGAAAATATCGCTAACGTTCAGGCGTCTGTAGCAAGCGATCCAAATCAGTCAATTCCACGGGAGGCGTTCTCAAGAATTGAGCATCGCTCAGACCACATTATGGCATATTTTGCGTAAAAGTCTTGGTTAACACTTATAGAAGATCAAGCTGACCCAAGACTTGAAGCCAATGGACCATTTGAAGCGACGTACGTTCTCCAAGAAGATGTGCCAAGATGATAAATTTCATCGCAAAATCATCTTCAGTGACGAAGCTCATTTTTTACTCAATGGGTTCGTCAATAAGCAAAATATGCGTTATTGTTCGGGTGAAAATCCACATTTGCTTCACGAATCACCACTTCATTCACAAAAAATAACTGTTTGGTGCGGTTTGCATGCCGGCGGTGGTGTTATTGGGCTATATTTTTTTCTTCGACGACAACGATAGTCACGTTACTGTTAATGGCCAGCGTTATCGCGGGATGATTACCGATTATTTTTGGCCCGAATTGGAAGATATGGACTTGGACGACTTATGGTTTCAACAGGATGGTACCACAAGTCACACAGCACACCCTACAATCGACTTCTTGAAGAGTAAGTTTGATGAGTGTGTTATCTCAAGAAATAGGCCCGACGATTAGCCACCTCGTTCGTGCGATTTAACGACTCTAGACTATTTTCTTTGGGGCTACGTTAAGTCATTGGTTTATGCCAACAAGCCGACGAAGACGTTGGAAGAGCTCAGAGCCAACATTAAACGCGAAATAGCGGCCGATTCGCCCGAAGTGTGGGGCCGAGTCATCGAAAATTGGGTCCAACGAATCGACCGTTGCAAACGTGCCCGCGGTTGACATATCAACGAAGTCGAGTTCCCTTCATAAATGTTTTGATTGTATTTAAGTCATGGACAAAATTCTGGTTAAGTTTAAGATATGGGGTGTGAAGGTGGATCATTTGATGCAATTGGTATAGAAAAAGTTTACCATTGTGATTATTGAAATGACGGAATTAGCTTTGAGGAAAGTTATCAAATAGCCGCGAGTTCTGGATTAAATGTTAAGCAAGTTAAAACTGAACTGATGATCTTTATCCTCAACGGGTTAAGCAGGTCTGCGTAGCTTTTTATGTTTGTAGTAAAATATTTGTTAAAAAGTGAGTTATTCAAACGAAGATGATTTTGTGGACGTACAAACTAAAGAAGGTTCAAGAAACAGCTAGCTTTAGCACTACGAGGGCTCTACGATACTGCCCAACAGATGCGTTTAGCGTTTTTCTTCATCTTTTAGTATTCGACCTACATACTGAATATCTTGTCTCTTGCAGTACGTTCCGACAAAAAGAAACAGATTGGAAGCCTGATCCCAGCTGATTTTTCTTCGACTTACACTAGCTACTGCATTTCTACTGCACAGGATTGGGAGGATAACGTTGTGATGAGAGGTTTCCACTCAACTATCTTTACTGATAGCTCTAAGATGGAATGGTGTGTCGGTTCGGGAATACTCTCTGAGCCTTTTAATTTTTGTAGGTCTTTTCGGCTAGATGATTTTGTCAGTGTTTTTCAACCTTAATTCGTGGCAATTAGGAAGGAATTCAAACTACTTAAACCTAGATCCAAATAAAAATCAGAAAACGGCCATATTTTTAGACAGCCACGCTCCAATTAAAACCATTTATTCAGCTCTTTCGTCTGAATTAGTGGTCCAGCAATGCCGGGATGACCCGGCAAGCCTGAACATTAATATTAATGTCAATCTTATCTTGGTTCCAGGTCACAGTGTCATAGATGGAGTTAGCCAGGTTAGGAGAAACCCTTCAAAGTTCACTTGCGGAAAGAGTTAATATTCATCTTGGAACGGCAAAAGCTTCTCAAATTTTCTTGCAGAATTTAACTGTTGGTTGAGCAATTTAATTATCTGTAATTGCAACATGCACTGGACACATAGTGTCTGCAGCGACAATACTCCATGTCATAGTTGTGAGAATCAGCAGAAAAGGGAAAAAATCCTGTTCTGGCCATAATGAGAAGTCAACTATTCGAAAATTAATTCCTCAATGAGCTTATAACGAACTACCTGAAAAGAATATCAAAGACTTGAACTCTTATCTTAACACGACGCGACGAGTTGCGACTGAGGAGAACCTTAACGACTTCATCAGTCTTAAAACTGCAACTTAGCGACCTTAAGGTAGAGGGGAGCTCCTAAAATGTCATATCCCATTAAATCCATATGTCAAACGAGCTTATGGTATAAAAACGGTGAACCCCATCACTAATTGGGTCACTGAGAAAGACTGCTCATGGACACCATACCAACTCACTTTTTGCTTCGAAATCGCCGAAGTTTCTCTTATTAGCTTTAGAGTATAAGATTTAACATTTAGAGCCCGATTTGATAAAACAGAATCTTGATCCATTTGTTTCAACTTTAATTTAATCAAACATCAAAAACGTATATATTTAACATTTGTTAGAATGATTTTTGTCCGCTCCTGAACTACTGCGGGCTGCTGTCGTACAGAGGCAGTAAGATATTCCAGTAATCTTTATTCTGTAAGTACACTTTAATTGATTATAAAAGACATTACTGACTCCAAGCAATGTCATTTGGAGTAAGATTGCACAATAGCTAAAAATAGTCAGTGACATTTTCCCCGTTAAGAAATTTTACGGAAACCTTAAAATCAGTGCTTCTTTCATCTTCAACAAACACCAATATTTTTTATTTTGGGAATTAGACCTACACCCGTTCAAGATACAACTGACCTAGGCGCTCAAAGTTCATGACCATAGGCAACGCCGAATTTTTGCTGACTTGGCTTCAGAGCGTTTGGAATATAACCCTAATTTCGACCGAAAGATCATCATCTCCCCCCAAATGTTGAAAAACCTTATACATAATATGTGTACGACTGTATTTTGTTTCAAGTTGCTAAAAAAATTTAAAAATCGAAGTTGTAAAAACGTGGTAGTTTTAAAAAGAAAAATTTTCAGAAGTAGACATTACAGAATTCGCAGAATTTTACTCCCGGTGAGTTGTCTCGATCCGTTGACCTTTCGCATCCTCTGTAAAACTGAATTATGAAATTCGCCGGATGAACTACATTGTCCATTCCTAAAATTACGTTATCATTTATGAACTTTCGTATCGACACTGTAGGCTAGAGACATTAGTTAACCCCCTAGGCTTTGATAATAGCATCGCTATTTGTGGATAGGCGGCTCCTTTATAGTCGAGACGTCCTCGCACAAGACGGAGCTGAGCGACTTCGGTTCAGTAGGACTGTGTCCGATCGAGACCTAAAAGACAGGAGAACCAGGTTGGTGGTTGTCTAATGTTGATAGCGACAGTCGACAAGTTTTCTTGGCCAACTTACATAGTTTTAAGGGTATTCTTAGGTAGGGACAGTCAGGATCGCACAAAAAAAAAAAAAAAAAAAAAAAAAAAAAAAAAAAAAAAAAATTAGAGTACATTCTTTTAATGTACATATTTTTTTAAATTTTTTTTAATTAGTTTTAATTTAGTTTGTAAGTTTTATATAAAAAATATAAAAAGTTAAAGAATCCGAGTTTTTTAAATTTTCTCGAGAAAACAAAAAAAAAATAGAGATAGTTTTTGAATTAAAAATAGTTTTTTAGGCCGAAAGGCATTAGATTTAAGATATAGTCTAGCTTAGAGCGCCCACTTAGGGACAGTAAGTTAGTTTTAAGTTATTGGATAATTAGGCTAGTATTTATGCATTTTTGTCTAGCTTTAAGATAGTTTTAAGATTAATGAAAATAAAACACTTAAACTTTAACATTTAGTATGATAAGGTTTTGACTTACATTTTTGTGCTTTCCATTGTTTATTTTTGTTTTTTTTTTCGTCTCGAAATTGGTGCGAATGTAAAATGATAGAAATTGTATGGAGTGCGGATGGATTGCGGATTTAGTAATACCAGATAATTTTAACCGAATGTCGGTGGTGCAGGGAATGCTACCGACATTCGTTCAACTGTCATTCGTCGGATTCAGTAATAGCAAAAGTTTGCAATTTAATTGAAACTGTTACTTTAGCTCATTCGCCGAATTCTGTAATAGGGGTGATTAAAAATACATTTTTTTGTTTTTGTACTCTTGACGCATGTATTCACTATTTAAAAAAAAATTAGTCGTTACCTAATAAGGTTTCCGAGAAAAAAATTCCCAAAAGTCGTGCGTTTTTTGGCATTCTAGACCGTACTAGTACCTTAATAGTTTGAGCAGATTATTTTTAACAAATGTAAATGTATACCAGAAAATTATCAAAAAATCTTTTGACCGTATTTTAAAGAATTTAATTTTATTATACACATTTTATGTTTTAAATTTTGGTATGGCAATTAAAAGATCATACTGTACTGATATAATTGTTAAATTTAAATTATATCCTCTACCAGTTTTTTGTTTTTGTTTTTTTTTAATACGGAATTTTCAAAAACATTTTAAAATAAAATTAAAAAACAGACTTTTTGAAAAATGTTCATAAGTATTTAATACACAGTGCTAGGACTTTAAAGAAGTTTATCATAAAATTGAATTTAAAAGTTGTTGGTGATGGTGCAAAGTTTTAAAGTAAAAAAAAAACAATTTTTTCCCGAAATATTGACAAAAATTTATTTTTTTAAGAAAGATCCCAAACATGTTTGTCTTAAAAATTTGGCACCAAGAAGAATAAAATTGAAATACGAATTTTTGTAAAAATCTGTGAAACCGTTTTTGGAATAAATGAGAAAAAATGAATTTCTGTTTCTCAAATACATAGAGCTGCGAAATATTTATTAAGCTATGATCGTTAGATCATAGATAGATGCCATGACATTCAAATTACTATACTCTGTAAAACAAAAATATGCAGTGTGGGCAAGATAGGACGTTTGCCTCGCATTCTGGCTACAGTGGATTGCATAAATCCGTCCTTCATTAAAGCTCTCACAGGGTTGTCGTAGTGTTGATTTTAAATGGACCCATTATTTAAAGCTCTAAAATCAAAAGCACCTCAACAGAAACCCAAGAAAAAAAAAACTGAACAAGTTAGCAAATGACCAAGGGTAACTCTGAATGCACATCAATATTTAATGGGGGTTGAAATTGAATATCACCAACAGCCATAGGCCACAGCAATTCAGTGCACACTCAGATGTGCGGTCAATAGGACGTTGGGTCTGCGTCAGATGCAATCGAAAATTTACGGGCGCACAAACACTTTTTTATGGAGGAGTTCTTTCAATTTAGTATGGTGCAAAAATATAGCACGCTACTGATTTTAAAAAAAGCTCTCCCATAAGACATGTACTGCATATTTTTGTTGGTTTTTGTTGGATGAAGTATAGAAATAGAATTTAATAAAGCTTACAACCATGCAAATGCGCGTGTTCAAACCATTCGCGATTGAGAGTAGCAAATACACTTGTGAATTGCGATGAAGGATCAAAGTGTTTGCGAATGATTTAATCGTAAATTGGGTCGCAAATTTGATACTAGACTATATTTACGATTTTTTTTTAAATTGCAACATCTTGTAAAACAAAATATTATCACTTAGGTCCATTAGCAGATTTGGCAGGATCACATAGATTTTTTGACAAGTTTGGTGTTGTTGGCTCGAACACTGAAAGACCTGAAAGAATGAAGAGATTGATCGCAACGCAAGTGATTGGATTTTTAATTTTTTGAGGTTGCAAATGACCGGGACGCTCGCAAATGATCACAATATGTTTGTCCAAACGATCTACGAAAAAATCTCCAATTTATTTTGTTCGACCTTAGTCAGGAAAATCATCTGTTTTTCGTAGGATTTGCGAACTGTCCCTAATAGGCCTTAACACAATTTACAAAAGCAACAATTGCAAATTGTTACATGAAAATGAGACTCTAGCAAAATTTCAAATTTCGCAAATTGTTTATCAAAAATTCCGAATTAAACATTTTCACTCCAAACGATGATGACGCGTTTCCTTAAAAATCTTTATGAAAAGATTAAATTTCTCAAATTAAAAAAAAATAAAAATTTAGAAAAGAGTGATTTGACAGTGTTGACGCGTTTTGAATTAACTGACCTTAGAAGTTTTTGATATGGTAAGTGTGCCAAGGTTATTAGCTTATTATTATTCCAGGGTCTTAAAAATCACTCAAGATATTCCAAACCAGAACAAGTTTATACAAAAACTCATTGACTAAATTTTAACAGTTTTCACAGTTGCCTCCTTTCAGAAGAAAAACCGAAAATATTCCCAATATACTCCCCAATCAAAGTCTCTTTTTCAGAATTTTCAGATAGCCAACTGCCACAGAAACCTACTGAAAGTTCACCACATTGTCCAATTTTAAACTATGACTCTAACCTTGTGTGTATGTGTTCGTAATGAATGTATATGAACTAAAAACAATCGACGAATATTCGTGCCAAAGGAAACTCTCCGGGCAGATCACCATTAAAATGAATATTCCGTGTCCATTATTGTTAGAAACTGTAAGCCCCTAACACAAACATCCAAGCCGTAACTGCTCGTTCTTGCACTTGCTATATTATTATTCTTTCAATAAAATAAGACCATGTCCTGTCAGTGGTTCGGCTTTTCCTTTTTTTCTTTATTTTAAGGATCTGAATATTTTTTTCGTACAAATGAAGGTACATCACCAAAAAAAAAAAAAAAAAAAAAAAAGAGAGAAAAAAATTGACATCCCGAATAATACAATTCAAAAGGTGACCGGACCAGAAGTAACCGCATGCATGAGATGCTTTTAAGTAAAAGTTAATAACACAACATTGCAGAGTAGTGGAAGCGTATAAAAACCGAACTGTGATGGTTGTCCTTTTTGTGACTCGTGACAGAAAATATAAGTAAAATGTCATAAAACTCAGTAACCCTACGTTTTTAGTAATTTTCTTTTTTTTCGTTTTGTCATACTCGTGCTCCTCCAATGAACGTCTAGATATCCTTCGTGACAGGAGTGTTGGTGAGTGAAAAAAAAATATACCACTGTACGTAGAACCCCCTGCAGATAAAATGTTGTACGGATACTAACAGGAATGAACCTTAGAGTGGTTTCGTAATTTCTCTAATTCATTTCTAGAAATGGAAATGTAAAAACCACAAAAAGACGTAGAGTGTGAGAAGCAGGTGGGGGGGGGGAATGGCATATTGTTCGAGATGTATAATGTGCAGGGGGTGATTTTCGAGAAGCTATAATGTGAGATGCCAAAAGCGTAGACATAGACATTGACACTCCACGTCGATTGATGAACGCGTCTTAGTTTTTTATTTTCCTACAGTACCTATAATGTGCGCGGATTAAAGGGGTTTTAACTACCCATAGAATGTTCAATAAAGTACGAGCTATAGAGAAACACGGAAGGATTTAAGAGGATATACTCATACGAGAAACGCATTAGTTTTGAGCGACAAAACGGAGCTAGATTAAGCATTCTACATTCGTGTTGTGCTGCTGAAGAAAGTATCTCTATACTAAGCAGTAAGTCCTAAATTGAGCTCATGCGTTAGCTTATGAGTGTTTTCAGAAGCGTGAGTATTACGACTGAAGTGCCATTCCAAAATAGCGGGGTGGTTTTGGCCTCAACGAAAGGAGACATTTTAGAGCTTTTGAGGCATCAAATTCTTGGATAATGCGAACCAGAATTAATGACCTTATCGCACGCTGCCATTCTATATCTAAATCCTAAATACAAGGATGTGAATGAGAAAACGAATATGAAGAGCTGAAGGTACTATGTAACCAGGAAAACAATTTAATGTATTAGAAGTTTTAGACAGGAGATCATTGATGAATATGAGAAATAGAGTTGGAGACAAAACGGAGCCCTGAGGGATGTCAGTTGTGCCTTGTGAACATCAGATTTAAGGCCATCCACTACAATTTGTATTAAAAAGACCTGACGGTAATTTCAAATCCAGCGAAAAAGAACAAATACAGATATTTTCTGTAAGAGTACTTTATTCCAGACTCCATCAAATGCATTTGAAATATCAAGAGCAATAATCTTGCTTTCTCCAAAACGATGTAAGGATTTGTTCCACTGTTTGGTGAGATCTGATAGTATCAGATCACCAGTGGAAGAAGCTTTCGTTCTTCAATATATTCCTTGGGCTGATAAATAATCAGCTCTTACATGACCTTGAAAAGTATGTAAAAGGAGGAATGTAAGTTTAATTGGGCTATAATGTGAGGGGGAAGCAGATTTGTCCAGTTTTTTTTTTTTTTAATATTTTTCTCAGTGTGCAAGAAATTAGCCTTAGACTGTAAGTCTGCACTAGAAGTTAACCAAGCTCTTATTAGATAAAGTTGTTAAAGTTTGAGGATTATTTCTTAAGGACCAACAATCTTCTCAATATCGAATATCCGATAAACTTATTCAACTTCTGATGGTAATCATAAGATTTCGTATATGTCATCTACATGTGACTATACCTTCGAGGGTTCTTCTGTATTTATTTCTCAAGTCCGAAGTGTTTTTTTATTTTTTATTAAGAAAGAACGAATTTTTTGATTAAGAAAGCTTATACAAATGGACACATAAATAAAAAGTAAGATGGTCCCATAAGGATTCATTTGTCGATGTAGAGTGTAACAAGATCATTTGAAAATCCATTTTATTAGATGCATTATACGAGTAAGAGGACATCGTAATCATCATCGTCTACTTGTCGTCAACTTCATTTAGGAAAGAAAAAAAAAATAATAAGGGATGCAGCATTTTTCGTATGCGTTAGGTATTGTAAGAGGATAAAAGGATATGCTGAGGGGGTGGTTGGAAGGGTTGGTGTGCGTCGTCGCCTCAAATCCAACCAAAATCAACTCTCGTTTTCTGTTTTTGAAATAAACATAATAAAAAGGAGCAAGGGTAAAAGGACATTTTTCGAAAGTGGTCAGACTTCATTCGTTTAAGATGGTAAGTCTGGGATGATATAAGTTTTGTTAGCCGGACATTTCATTATGGGGTTCTTTTCATCACCATCATCACTGCAGTGCGGAATATGATTATTACAGTGGTCTTTTTTAATACACAATTTACCAGCATACGAGTTGGTATAAGTGTGTAGGGACCGGACATTGTTCCTATTATATACATATTCCTGGATACATATATGTGCAGATGATGGTATGTAAGGTCGTCTTTAGATGATGAGCAAAAAAAACAAAAACGGTAATGACTAAACGAGGGAGGTCTATTATACAGAGTTCTGGTTTTGATGGTGCGGACTGGGGCAAAATACATGATGCAATTTCCATTACAGAGAATGGTCCTATTCTCAGATTTGTTTAGTTAATTCAAGTTTAAATGAACTAAAGTGCACTTAATAGGTACTGGTAAGGGATTTTATGAGAGTAAGTTGTATAATAATGGTTTGAGTGTTAACAAAGATTATTGTTATACCTATTTCTGCGTTCGTTTGAATTGTGATAATGATTTGGTCGTCTTAATGGTCTAAATGAAGAACTTAAAGTTAATCCCACAAGTATTCATTATTTTTTGTCTATTTTCAATACTCTAGGAGCTCTTAACCAATGGCCTTTATTATTGCGATTATAGAGAAGTTCAACTAAAGTGGTTCGTCTAAGCGACTATTAGAATGGTGGTCTGTACCAACCACTGAAAAGCCTTTTCCATTGGCTGAAGGTTGATTTTGAAAGTTCATGAAAGCCATTTTGTTTTATTTGTCGTAAGTTAACCTATTTCTTATTTTTCCTGTCACTTAAAAACAAAACCATGGCAAACTAAAGAAATTATAATAAAATAAGACGCCTTGTGTTCGCTGACTGTGCTTCTTAGCAGTTGGGACCGAACCCTAATTTCAGCAAAAAAGGTCATCTTCAGCGACGAAGCCCATTTTTGGATCAATGGGTGCGTCAACTGGCAAAATTTCTGACATATAACCCAACAGAGAGATCTACCGATCGAATTTTTTTCTTTCTTTATCCACAAATCGGTTATAATAGTGCTGCCACACAGCTGATGGCTGAATGGACATTCTGCCCGAGAGTGATTTGAGGGCATGGTTATCTCATGTAGAGACGACGTGAACTGGCACCGATATTGAATAATTTAGACAAGTAAGACTCTTTCTTTTGTAAGCCTAGTGCCTTAAAAGCCAACATAATCCGTATCATCGCTCAAATTTTTCCTAATGAACTCGCTAAAGTCATCGAAAATTAGACCTTTCAGATGGTCTTATTTTTATATTATTCCCATATATTTCGCTAATGGGTGGATCAATGTTATTGTTTATCTAGCTATGGTAATATACAGAAAAAAAATTGATGATGTATCATTTATTAATTACAATAAACTGTTAACAGCTAATTGGTATAAACTGGTCGATCAATGTATACAATCAGCTACAGCACAACGAATATAAAAGACTTGACTATGATTTTTGCTCAATCAATTAACGCCAATGTCAGAAACACTAAGCCTATGATGAAAAAATACACAAGTTTGTATACTTGTACCTGCTGATTGGTATAAACTGGTATCTCTTATTTGCAAAATCAATAAATAGTTCAAAATCATATGCTACGTGTAGTAAGGCTCAAGTAATTAAATCGAAAACGAGATTTTGATTTTCGCAGGTACTTTAGGTATTTTTGTTGGTTAGGTGAAGTTTATACCATTCAGAAACTATTCATGTAAAACTATTTGTGATAATTTTTTTTAAATAAATCTTCGCCTAACATGTTAAAATAAACCATTATACTTAAAAATTATATTTGTTTTCGAGAATTTAAGCCTAAGTTCTTTGTTTCATCGATTATACCAGTCAGGGGGAAAATAACAGAAATGTAAATATAAGTAACCGGCAGTGTTCGGTTTTTGGAGGGATTCTTATAGTATAAATTTTAAATGTAAAAATTTAAATTTAATATTATTTACAAATGTTCAGAAACAGATGTAAAGGTTATAATGAAACAAAATTTTTCTCTTACTATTTTTAACTAGTTGAATTTTTTTTTTTTTAATTATGGCTTATCCGATTGGGGGATTGAAATAAAAGAATGATTAATAAATAAAAATATAAACAGAAACGATCACATGACTCGTAAATATTATACATTTATTTTGTCATTTTTGAATTTATACCAGTCATAGGTGCACATCAAATAAAGAAGTTAAATTCAATAAAAAATAGATAAATAGCAGGCAATGTTCAAATAACATATGTATATGTTGGTAGTTTGAAGCTTTGTATTCAGAGTTAGACCAGTTTATACCAATCATTTTCTTTTCGTCTACAATTCACATAGTAAATATTGACTCGTCAATATTAAACATTTTATTTAAGTTCTTGTGTTGTAACTATAGGAAGTCAGTCTGGAATTTATACCAGTTATGGATACACATCAAATATGAAAATAAAGTAAAATAAAATAAAATAAAATAAAATAAAATAAAATAAAATAAAATAAAATAAAATAAAATAAAATTAAATAAAATAAAATAAAATAAAATAAAAGATACGATAGCCCTAAGCACGGAATCTACGAATCACATATTATGTTTGTTTATTGTTTGCAGTTTTGTATTCAAAACTTTGGCCGCAAAATAATTTGATACTTAAATTTTACAATGTCTTTCTTGTTAGACACACTTTAATATTCCTACGGGTACTTCAAATCTGACATGAAAGTGGATACGATAAAGTGCCCATTAGATTCGTTGGGCTTTTCAAATGGAGAAAAAGGAATCCGCATTCATCCTAGGTAGGCATGTACATCCTTCCTTATCGAGTTTTGAACGCTCCAAAGCTGGGGAACAAAGTAAATAGAGGTTAAATTCTCCACTAACTTTTGCCGCAACTACCCACTCAAGTGACGCTGACAACGACGACGACAACGACAACGTCGACGATGACGATGACGATTGCCATGCAATGTGATGACTTTATAGGTTTTGCAAATATTGAGCTAGCTAAGATGGGACTATGTACATATGTATATACATAGGTGGGTAGAGTTATAGAACGAGCAAACGAAAGACCGCCCGACATGACACCCGATAGAGAGTCTCTGTGTAAAAGTTTCTTAATGACACCGCAGCGTTGTCATTTACTATCGCTCTGCATATACAGCCAAAGTACCCTTTGGAATGCGCCCTCAAAGGGGAAGGATACATATAGGGGTGAATTCATTTCCGGATTTAAGATATTTTTTTATCTTTTCCTCTTAACTTTTAGAGGAATTCCTCACTTTTATGTCTCGCACTCCTTCGGTTGACACTATAGATAGGTACTGGCTATGCTTTGCCTATGCCTAACAAAAAGACTTTTTTTCAAGTCCTCTATCAAAGGCTATACAGAACGCAAAAAAGCAACCCTTAGCGCTCTTCCAGGAGCGGGAGACATGAAGTAGATTACCAAGTGGATGACAAGGATTAATTGGAACCTTTAACTATTCCTTGGATTTGCAAACTGTCTCCTCAACATGTGAGTTTTTCTGTAACTATAAGTTGAATGTTTGTGTGTGTGTGTGTGTGTTTGGTTATGGTTGTTTTGTAAGGATGTGTGGAAAATTTCGTAATTAATCGTTGTCGATGTTGTTGGCGCGTTGATAGTGGGTATGGGTATACGAGGATACAGGATTGTCGTCGTCGTTTGGTCGAGGAGCAGTAGCATGAAATAAAATAAAATGGATTTGTTTAGCAGGAGGACCTCTGAGCTGAGTACAACGAAGAGAATAAGTCCTGTGTTCCAGATAGATTGTATTCTGTTATAATTATTTTTTTTTGCTTCACCCTGTATCATGGGGATCAATGTATACCAACACTATATTTATATACATTCATGCATGTAGGTAAGTGGGTATGTGTGGATATGGATTTCCATTTTGCGCCTGAAAGAATGAATGTTTGTGTTGTAAATTAACCCTAAAGCGACCGCTTGTCTTTCATTCATTAGGGTTGATTGTTGTTGAATTCAGTTCTTGTTGTTCTTATTCGATAAAACAAAACAACAACAAAAAAAAAAAAAAAAAAATCAGGGTCCCGGGGTTGAATGGGTTTTAATTTTCAACTTTGTGTTCTTTGTTTTGTTTAATAATTAGGATGAATATAGTAAAGGAAAATAGAAGGTAACTTCAAGAAGGAACATGAAAAGATAAATAGAATTAGAAATTGCCAGAGGAAGAGTAAGACGCCGCCGCAGATATGGGCAGACAAAGACTTATAGGGGGGAATTGACTTTTTGAAAAAGGTTGGTAGGGTAGGTACATACATACATACATGGGTATTTGTTCAGATTTTGTAATATAATTAAATGTTTTGGGGAGTTTATAGGAAATTAATTCTAGAAATTAACTTTTCCAACCGCATGTATAGGTAGGTTTAGACAAAAACAATATAATTCATTGGAAAAAAAAAAACAATAATCATTTTGAATTCGAAAAGCTCGATCTATGATTTTTCTTGGTCCATGCTTGGTTTCATTGGTCATCATAATCGTTATTCTGTTTACCAATAAATCTTAATAGAGAAAGATCAGTCCGAACGGCAACTTATATATTCGGATTTTCCACCTTTAGATGTTAGCAATTAAAGAAGTATAATTTTTGTTACGCTTTCTTATCCATAATTTTTTTTAATGGACAGCAATACATAACAATACAATAACAGGTTCATACTTTGTAACGAAGCATTACAATTCCCTGTGCAGGGACGGGTTAGAATATTCCTGCAGCGCCTCCCCGCTTGTCGTAAAAGGCGACTAAAGGAGTAAATACATCTAGGCCACAAACAGCAAGGTGAACCTAGCGACACGTAACACCTATAAACTTTCCCAAAAGTGTGCATGCCAGTCCCTGGGTTGGCACGACTGGAGATCACCGGTGCCGTAAAAGAGAGATCAAATACAAAACTGGAGCATGCACACGTCGATACTTACAACGGATTTTGTGAATTCAAGCATTATGGAAGTACTCGTCCAAAATGACACTACCCCGCCAGGCACTACCATTGTTACACATGGTACTGATCCTGGACCGAGCAGCAATGCTCGGGTCAGAGCTAGACGGATTCCGGGGGCTAGCAAAGTAATGCCGCAGATTATACAAAATCTGAGAGTTGCGAGTTGGAACGTTGGCAGTATGACAGGTCGAAGCTTCGAGTTGGAAGAGATGATGAAAAGAAGGCGAGTGGACATCTTATGTGTTCAAGAAACAAAATGGCGAAACACGGGAAACAGGGCCCGTTTCTTGGATACGAGGACAAAAAACTATAAGATGTTCTACTATGGAACGGAAAAGGGTAAAAACGGAATCGGAATCATCCTTGCAAAACATCTATTAGGCAGCGTATTGACCATTTCGAAATCCAGCGACCGTTTGATGTCCCTTAAATTGGTGATTAAAGGAAAGTTGTGGATTATTGTCACTGCATATGCTCCCCAAATTGGATGAGAGCAGGTGCAAAAAGATGCATTTTGGCTAGACTTTCACAATCTACTTAAGGACATCCCAAAGGAAGAGTTTTTGTTCGTGGGCGGAGATTTGAACGGACATGTCGGCAAGACAAACGAAGACTATGAAGATTGCCATGGAGGCCTCGGATACGGCACCAGGAACCCTCCTGGTGAAGACATCCTGAGCATGTGCAAAACATACGGTCTTATCGAACTAAATACCATGTTCGTCAAACAAAGCCGACACCTGGTCACTTACAGCAGTGGTGGAAATGAAACCCAGATTGATTACCATTTGGTATCTAGTTTCATGAAACCCCGGGTAAAAGATTGCAAAGTGATACTAGGAGAAGCGATCGCCCACCAACACCGTCTCCTACTAACAGAATTTTTTATGGAGACAGTGAACGACAACAAACATACAAAAACTTTTGGGAAGATCAAATGGTATAATCTGGATATGGAAAAAGGCGAAGCTTTTATTTCGAATATGCAAAAGGTTCTGTATAACAACACCGATATAGTTCGAAATGAAGAGAGTACAGCACAAAGTATGTGGGATCTCCTACAGAGAACTTGCAAAGAAAAAGCCAAAACACTGTTAGGGGTTTCAAAAGGACACAACCAACAAGGCAAAGAAACATGGTGGTGGAATGATGAAGCTAAATCAGTTATAAGTAAAAAGAAAATGGCTTTCAAGGCTTGGTCGAAGTGCCCCTCTAATGATACAGAGCAAAAGTCACGCCTCGAAGTGGAATATAGAAACTGCAAGAAAGAAGCGAAGAAGAAGTGCGCCCAAATTCAAGCAAAGAATACAGAAAACCTGTATCGGGAGCTGGATGAAATTTCTACCCCGACAGCTGGTGCTATCCAAGAGCTACGGCAAAACACGAATAAGGGCGAAACTATCTTCAAAACATCCGCTCAAAGAAGAAGAAATGCCCAGGAGATTTGTTCGCCAAAGTTCATTTACAATGCTCAAGGCCAACTACTTGTGGAAGACAACGAAATTCTTCACAGGTGGCGACAGTATTGTGACGGACTTCTAAACGAACAATTTCCAAGGCTATACTTTCCAATAGCTTCACCTAACTTAAGCGAAGTATCCGACGTCACAGTCGAAGAAGTTAGTGAGGCGGTAAAATACTCCAAAAAGGGAAGAGCTGTTGGCCCAGACGAAATACCCTCAGAGTTTTGGAAAAAGATGGGAGACATCGGGTTTAGATGGCTCATGATTCTTGTCTCCAAACTTATACGAGGTGATCGCATGCCTAATCAATGGAGGGAAAGTTACCTTCTTCCAATTTATAAAGGAAAGGATGATACTCGAAGCTGTGATAATTACCGTTCGATTAAGCTGATGTCACACACCATGAAGATCGTTGAGCGAGTCTTGGGTAGCCGACTGCGAAAAATAATTAGGCTATCTGATGACCAGTGCGGGTTTGTCGGGAGTAAGTCAACCACGGATGCAATCCAGAGTATAAGAATAATTATGGAAAAACATCGGGATTCTTTGGAGGATTTGCATGTCGTATTGGTTGATTTTGAAAAAGCATTCGATCGGCAACCACGAGATCTAATATGGGTGGCCCTCAGGCAACGAGGAGTTCCAGAAACCTATGTGCGGATAATTATGGACATGTATGATGGAGCAGTTACTAAAGTAAGATGCGCAGCTGGAGTCACCGAAGAATTCGAAATCACAGTAGGTGTACACCAGGGAAGTGTCTTGAGTCCCCTGCTCTTTATTACAGTTCTTGATTACCTGCTTGAAGGCAAAGTGACGGATCCAAAAGTGCATCAGTTATTCTTTGCTGACGATGGAGCCATCATAAGTGAAGACCCGATATCCCTACAACGAGCACTTGACGTATGGGTGGATGTTTTAGAAGGAAGTGGGTACCGCATAAGCGCGAAAAAGACAGAATACCTATGCTGCCCATTTTCTGATCCACACAGGCCTATTCCAGACATTTATTTGAATGGAGTAGTGCTTCCCAAGTGTGAAAAGTTTAAATATCTGGGGTCTATGATAAATAATGAAGCTACTTGTGATGACGATATCAATCATCGCGTAAGCGTAGGGTGGATGAAGTGGCGGGAAAATTCTGCTAATTTCTGTGACCGAAAAATGCCCCCTAAGCTGAAAGGAAAGCTCTACACTTCAGTTGTGCGTCCAGCACTCACATACGGTTCACAATGTTGGACAGTGTACAAAAAGTATGAGAGTAAGCTAACGGCAGCTGAGATGAAGATGCTTCGTATGACAGCAGGAGTTACAAAGCTTGATCGAATTAGAAGTACGAAGATCCGAGGAAGCCTTCATGTTAAGAATACCATTTCCCAAAAAATTGAACACGACCGACTCAGTTGGTATTGCCATGTTCAAAGGAGAGATCCTGAGAACCCCGTCAAAAAGGCAATATCATACAACGTTCCAATTCGGAATAAAAAGAAAGGTAGGCCTAAACACTCCTGGTACAAACAAATGCAAAAACACCAGCATTCAGTTGGCCTCAGAAATGGAACAATACAAAACCGGGAGGCTTGCCGCCGATTTCTGAGGTCAACCCGGCGAACCCCACAGGCGGATCACTAGTGTGAAGCAGATACGTGGGAGAGTTATGATCCCCTCGACATCGAGATCATAACAGCGCCGAAGAAAAGGAAGAAGAAGAAGAACGAAGCGTTACAATGTCCACATACCCTAATCACATTTCCGTACAAAACGCTACGACACCAAAGACCCCTAATCCTATTAACGAGTAAAACGGTACGACACCTACATACCACCGTATAAATAATCACATTACACATATCCAATGTGTACCCGAAGTCATGTGATCAATACCCACTTTGATTCACACATAATTTTTTAGTTTATTTGTTTCAATTCACACTGACTCTTAGCCGTAGATTCAATAAGTGAAGGTTGAGAAAACGAAAAAATTGTCTTACTGGACAACCGGGACTGAACAACCCGAGTCAAAAACCAAGACAATTTATCATAATGCTAATTTTGAACCATGTACATTACAATTATTATAATTTTTAGAGTTTAAGTCATTTTATAAGTTAGGCCCCCTATGTGCCAACAAATTTCTACCCTATACATATTATCCTCAAGTTTCATAATTGTATATATTAAGTTCAATAAAAAACCTTGAAACCTTGAAAAAATTGTCTTTTATTCTCGTCCTGTGTGGATACCAATCTAGTGTATAGAGAGTTTAAGATCGGCCCGCAAACAAAAACCAAAAACATTTTTATAAGGCGTTTCGGTGACAGAGAGGCAGTGTTGTAATGGCTGATCTAATTTTTTTTATAAAATAGTAGAGTATTAGCTAGAATAGGGCAAGCTTTACTATTATTAGGAGTATTAGCTAGCGTGGCAGGCTTTATTATTTTAAGAGTATTATTAGTTATTTACTAATCCAACCCGTTTCTTTCCTCTGATCTCCTCTTCAAGGTAGCTCATTGAACAGGTTCTCTTTTTAGAGTTCCACCCATTTATTTTCCTAAATTGCGTGCTAGGGACAAGGGTTTTCTATAAGAATTCTCGACCGTTTATTTCCTTTGGGTTCCTCTTCTAGGAGGGACACAGGGCTTCCGATAAGGATCCCGACCGTTTCTTTCTTCTGATCTCCTCTTCCAAGTAGCTCATTGGAGGTTCTCTTTTTAGAGGTCCACCCGTTTATTTCTCTAGATTGCCTGCTAGAGACACTTTATATGAAATACCGTGTTAGTTATTTTAAGAAAAGAAATAATACTGTCAACAACATTATATGAAATACCGTGTTAGAAATACAAAACCACGAAATAAATTGATTAAGAGTTCAGCAGTATTAAAATACGTTATTTCATTCGGAGCTTAGACCCTCCAAGCCCAAGTTTGTTGCTTCTTTGGGAAGAACCCTGGACACCGACGAGTTTACCTCAGCCGCGAAGAAAAAGCATCACAACTTGTTCTCAAATTAAGACGAAGACCAAATGGGTTTAAAAAATATATCTCGAACAACTTAATGGTATCAATGGTCCATATAATGGCTCGAGTGGATCTTTATTTGATGTAGACTTGGTTCACATTTTTAAAACAGATATTGAAGGGCTTTAAAAGTAGGATTCTTCAATATACCCAAAGATATTCTGTTAAGGCAAATATTGTGTAGATAATTTTTACAAACAAAACTTTACATTGCTCGCTTAAACATGGGAAATGTAACGAGGGAATATCGTTCGAATTAAATTTAGTGCGCGTTCTCATTCTTTCTTTAACCGTACTTTCCGAATGTGGAAGGTTTAAATTAGCTCAATATGTCTCTTGCACTGAGATATTTCGACCAGTGTCCATTGGATTCTTTTTGTAGTTCCTCTCCTACTTTCACAAACGCTCGCACTGTCATCCAAAATTTTAAGAGTATTCAAAATTATAAAAAAAAAATACAAAAATTCAAAGAAAATTAACGCAAATGATTAGCCTCAGGCAACTTCTCAAAAAACGTTTAATATACCATTAGCGTGAAGAACACGAAAAGGTCCATACAAATACCTAACATGGAATTGTGTTTTTTTAGGGAGGGATTCGTCGAGGAAGGTGAATGAAATTGAAAAATGTATGTTGGTATAAACTCAGCATTCGAAAGATAGTATGTTATTTAAGGGTAATTTTTAGTGATTAGAATGAGATTTTTACTGTACGAGCATCCTGAAAATAGTAAAAATGTTTAAACCTCGTATTTTCACACAATTTTGGGTTATCAAGGCTTAGGTTTTAATAGTTCATGGCAATCATGTGGTTTTATCTATTAATAATGTTCACTAAATACATTTAAGACCAATCGCCAAGGTGACTTAAAGCAAAACGCCTGCAAATGATTAAACTCGGCGAAAAAAAAATCATCTTCAGGGAATAGACCCGGTTTTACACCATCAAATCGTACCGTCCATCTCGGTCACCCGATTTAAGATACCTATTTTTTTTTTTCAAATAAGATGTCATTAATGTAACCGGAGTGTAGTTCAAATAGAACGGCATTACATGCAACACAAAATATAGAGGCCATGCCGGCTCATAGGGAGCCTAAGCCTAGTGACTTACGTCTCTCAACCATTTCTGTGTTCGTGTTTGGAGAAATACGTGCAACACAGCTAATGCCTGAATCAAAATTCTGCAGGAGGGATTTGAGGGCAAAGAAGACGGGACTTCATCAACGAGATCGTGCGGCTTAACTTCCTTAGACTTTTTGCAGTTCCATGCTAATAAGCCGAACGGATTATTTCAAATTATGTTTGTCTGTATTTTCGGCCTCGGCCTAAGCTGATGAGTCAGTTTTCCTTTAACTTAGTATTCACCTATCAATAATCCGCAAAATGAGTTTCTTTTGTTTTTAAGACCAAAATTTTTTTCGAAATTTTATAAAATATTTTTTTTTTCTCAAAAAATGGTTATTAGTTGCAACCCCCATTGAATCATTTCTTTTATTTGGATTTTCTCAAATACGGTACAACCCATTTTGATAAACTTGAATTAAAATGTTCAAAACAATGTTTTCTTAGGATTAAGACTAAACCAAGTTTTTTTTTTAAGTCAGTATTTCGAAATATGTATTGATCAGGGTTGTGAATTTTTGAATTAAAAAAACCATTAGTCATAAGTCTGTAGATGATTTGTGAATTAAAAAAATTTAATTCATAAGTTAGTTAGTGACTTATGACTTATGAATTAATTCATAAGCTACTAAATGACTTATGAATTTAAAAAAAATTAATTCATAAGCTAGTTGGTAAATTGGAAATGTTCAAGCTTGTTTTTACTACATAATTATTTAATTATTAACGAAAGTAGATTTCAAGTTTTTGTGTGTCATAAAGTTATTATGCTAGCTTATAAATTTCCAAATTAATAATTTTTTGATCAGAATTTATCCTTTAGCTCATGAATTAAATTTTTTTTAACTCATAAGTCACTAGATAACTTTTGAATTAAATTTTTTTTAATTGTTAAGTCACTTACTTGCTCATACCTAATTTTTTTTTAATCCATAATTCACTTAGTAGGTTCTGAATTATTTTGTTTTAATTCATAAGTCACTAAGAAGCTTATGATTTAATTTTTTTTAATTCACAAGTTACCAACTGACTTATGAATTAAATTTTTTTAATTCATAAGTCAGTAACTAGCTGCTGAATTACATTTTTCTTAATTCATAAGTCACCCACTAGCTTGTGAATTAAAGCCAAGCTTAAGCTTAAAACTGACTTAAGCTTTTGCAACCCTGGTATTGATATGGACAAACATTTGGATCTTGCTATTGTTTTCGAAATTTGTATTTTCTCGAAAACGGCACATTAATTTTGATAAATTTTTACAATTTAATAAAAATAAAATGGACGACTGGGTCGTGCGAACTTGCCCCTATGTTATAGACTAAGAATTTCAAAAATTAATGATATTAGAGAAAAACTGTTCATAAGCATAAAATTTATTTTTTAAATGACTAAAACAACTTCTTTAGTGTTGGAGGTAAAAATAGGATACCATGTGATTCAAGCAAATATAGGTTTATGCAAGAACAAAAATTATAACTTTTGCAGTGGTTTCTTAAAAAAATAAGCTTTTATAAAAAAAAAATTTAAAACATTTTTAAGAAAAATATTGGTACGCCAATTTAAAGCTCTTACTATTGTTCGAATAAAAATTCAATTTCCAAGAAAAATATTGAGCCGATTTCGAGATATTGAATTTTCCAAAAAAAAATTTTTTTTTTCCAACATTCAAAACAAAATATTTTTCTTAAAGTTTTGAAATGCAATGTTTTTTAAACTTTTTAGAAGCTTCTCTTTAAAAAATTTCATTAAGATCCGTTATGCCGATAATGAGAAATTCAAAATTAACAAAAAATCGTTCTATGGTAGGTACAGTGAGTAATATTTTGTTTTCAAAATTGTTTTTTTTTAAATTATAGATCTTAAAAATTAATTGAAAGAAAAAAAAATTGAGCAAAATTCTCGGAACCGTTTTCCAGAAAAATACTATTTTCGAAAACCATTTTTTAACATGGAGGGTACCGATATTTTTAGACAAAATAAATTTTAAATTTCTCATATCTTGTAGATTATTTTAAGAAGCTTTTATTTATCAAGTTTTAAAAAAATCGAACATGGGGTTTTCGAAATATTGAGTTTTCAAAAAAAAAAATTTTGAAATTTTTTTTAAAAATCCAAAAAAAAAAATTTTGAAAATTTGAATACGCAATAATATTGAAACATAAAAAAAAAATGATCAAAATTGGTGGTACCGTTTTTAAGAAAATCAAAAACAAAAAAAAATGGTTCCAAATGGGGGGTACCAAAAATAATAATTTTGTGGAAATTTTTGTTCAACCATTACCTAGGTTTAACTTAATGAAACTTTCGCAGCTGACATCTCTAAGGCTAGTTCGGCACTGGCAATTGTGATCGAAATCAAATAGTTTAATCACCAGTTGAAAGAGAACTGCGCACTGGCAACTCTTTACTCACGCTCACACTCTTTTCTCTCTTGCTCTTATAGAAAACAGCTCAACTGTTGCGAAGGCAATCGTTTAGTTTGTGTCAAAACACAAACTTTTTAGTTTCGAGAATCGAGTTGCTCTAAGTGCGCGGGGTCCCATATAAGCCCATATGTTTCATTTTAGCAACTAAACAGTTGCGATACTAAAAATTGAATGTGCGCGCCTGACCTAAGAGCACGTGAAGTCAAAGAAAAATGTAGAAAAATTCCAATTTACATTCAACGGCCTTACAGTTCACTTGCAGTTTTGACGCAAATTTAGGATAATAGGAACTATTTTGGTAGACGAAAACCACCAGTCGTTGGGCAACGATTTCGTCTTGATCCATATGAATTAACTGCCACCAGGGGCTTTTACCTGCTGGTCGACAAGAGCGTTTCGCCTGCCGTTTGCCAACAGGGGCTTTAAACCTGTTGATCTATCAGATCGTTTAGCCTGCTGTTCTGAAGTGCCGTCATTAGAAACATTTTTTGACTGTAGACATTTGATATTGAGAAACTTCTTAAGTCTACATAATGTGGCATAATAAAATTTTCAAAAAAAAAAAAATGAACTCCATCCTAATGACCAATAGTCTTATCTAATAGCTATGTATTACTTACAATTTTTAAATATTCTAAGATACTTCATGAGCATGTATACGAACGACCTAGTCATGTATTTTATTAATCACGAACTGTCAGGTGAAAGGTCCGTACCAATTTTCAACCTTCTCCAAATTGTCCAGACATTTTTTTTAAATTTATTTTTTCTTTGTTTTTCATTCGCCTAAATTCTTAAAGCCAGTTTTTAAAGTCGACACATTTCTGGAAAAGGGTCGTCGAATCACATTCTTCATGCTTCACAATATATAAAACACAACCTTTCAACAAGACAATTTCAGCTTTGCCACAAAAAAGCAGAGCATTTTTATTCCTTTATCTATATACCCACCTACCTACCGACCTACCTTCCTTCTCACCTTCAACCCCCTCTTTCTTTTGCTTGCATGACTCGTTCGCAACAATATCCTTTGTCATCATGCAACATCCATCCTTTGACTAATAATAATAAAAAAAAAAAGCCTTAATGCACACACCTTTCTGTCAGCCAAAGTCTCTTTACTAATTTTCATTTTGTGTTGCAAGTACAACAGCGTCATCATCATGACGTAGAGTTATAGCAGCTTAAAGGCCAGATGATAAAAACTCCCGAGGGCAAGCTGAAAATTAAGCAACTGTTCTGCCATTGCCGCATGTACCGGCACGTGTCAACGAACCTGCTGCTGGATATCAGATGTGTGTATTGTGTAATGTGTATGTCCGTCTGTCCTTTTTTTGTATAGTTGCTAAAACAACAACAACCCTGATGGTCTAGCCGTTTATGCATATTGCATGTCTATACCACTTTGTTACATCGTCCAATTGAATTAGAGTGGATTCACATAAAAAGAAGGGAAAACTCGCAAAACAAAAAATTATAGCTAGTCCTGAATATTTAGAATTCCCTTTTATATTCGCTCACAACACACACACAAACACACATTCGCTGTCGCTTTTTCTACGGACGTACACACATATATAAATACGGTCGAACGTTAAGATAGCATTAGCAGAGAATGTATTTGCAATTACTCACCAGGACCAGGGAGCTATATAGGGATATAAGTGCATTATTCGAATTACAACACCGGGAGGGCGCACGGGCCAAGCACCATCATCTCCGGGGTTATGTGCAATTTTAGTAAAATTAGATTATACGAAACGAACATTTTTACTTTCCCTACACACAAACACACACAGTCTTACATAAAAATGGTCCTTTTTAACAATTCTATATATTGCTGTTGTGCGGATGTCGGATGTGCATCATACGACTATTGCCAGATTGAGGATTTACAGAAATGTTTGGGGATTAAAAAAACAACGGCAATGGAAACGTTGAAATCCTTTTTATCAATACAATACATATGCATGTTTAAGGAGGTCTAATTATATTGGATCAACTAATTATTGTATGTTTGACTTTTGTAAGAGAAATGATGTCGATAATTATTGTATTTTTGAATTTTTGGAACGTTGCGTTGTTGATCTCAAATTGGAGGCCCATAAATTCTACAGTAGCTCTTGGTTGATTTTTTATGGAATTCGTAAAAACCTTCGTCTGTCAATTGTGTGAGTTTGCAGCAAAAAAAAAAAAAATAAGTTTAAAAGTTAAAAAAAAATCCTGTTTACTACAGTGCTATGTTTAACACTTTTTTATAAAAAAAATTAAATTCATTGATTTCTTGTTATTTTTGTACCAACTGCACGTGACATTTTAAAATTTTTGTAAACTGCACAAGATGTTATTGATTTAGGAATGCTAAGCTGGATTTTACTAAGAAAATGTTAACAGAATGTTATTACACTCAGAATAAAACATCAGGTAAAAATTAAACAAGTGTCTTGTTAAATTTACAAGATCGAATTTCTCATACAAAGTTGCAGAAAACTCAGAAAGTTACATGACTTATAAAATTATTTCTATTGTTGATTTAACAACATGCCGTGTTATTTTTATGGAAAATTCTTATAAAAACAAAAACTGGTAAGTTCGTACTATTTTAACATGGTCTCCTGTAAATTTCAATTTTACTTTATATTCAGTTGACTTTTTACTTTTCATATAATTAATTTGACAACTGATGGCCTGATAAGTTAACTAAAAGTTGTTTCTTTTCACTTAAACAGAACATCGTGTTAATTTTTTTTTAAAAGCGTTTTGAAGTCTTTCAGCCATGTTGTTACTTCACAAAACATGAAAACAGTTGTGCAAAATTTTGGTACTACATAGCAGTTGCAAACTGTCAAAATAACACCTTGACCAAATTGTTAATTCATCCTTGTCTTGATACAAATTAAACAGGGTTGCAGGTTGAAATTAACATTCAGTACAAGTATGTAAATGCAGCTGGTTTAGTATTATATCAAGTTCATTTATCTAGATATTCATGTCAATTTAACATGATTTGATTATTTAGATTTTCATTTAAAAATATTTAGCGTATCTAGATCTTCGTATTCATCAATCCACTCTTAGAATTAAAAGCTGACTAATGTAGCTTTAAAAGCCTTCAAGCAGAAAAATAGTTATTCAAAAATAACCTAGAACTCGTGTAAAATTAAACAAGTGAGACTTCTAATATACAACCTGCAAACTCACCCGGTCAAATTTACACGAGAAAGAAAAATTATTTAACCTATACACTGTATCGGTTAAAGTATACTTAATTTAAAAACAGTTTAATTGGTATATTATTAATTCAAATACCATCATATGTAGTAGTTAATCTTCTCGGTTGTGTCAACAAAATGACTCATTTAGAATAGTCATTCTATTCGGTTCAAGTAGCTAATATACTCGGTTGGATCAGTTCACGTTTTCAGTTGCAGGTTAATTGTTAAATGATATACATAATATGTATTCACATACAGTAGTTAATCAATTCGGTTGTGTTGACCATTTGGAGTATTCAATCTACTCAGTTGCAAACACTAATCTACTCGGTTGCTTTGGGCATATGTATTACTCAATTGGAGTAACCAGACTTATCGGTTAGATAAACCAATCTTATAGGTGCACTGCGTCTCTGAAATGTTCTTCCTTATCTACACAACGGGAAAGGAAGAAGACGAATCTTAAGACAAATATCACATTCCCATATTATATTTATGGTAAAACATGAGTAGGAGCTGTAAAAATAAGTAGGAACTGTAAATGTAACTGTAACTGTAAAACTCATACCGCTTATCATCATACTTTATGAATAGGCTTTTAGCTTGTAACGATGCCCTGTATATCCGGTGTTTGAAAAATAACATTTTTTTGAATTTTAAGATTAAAAAATATCCGAAACTCCAGATTGGCATCCATGACACTTAGGTTGTAAGGGTAATAGTGTGTAACAGTTAGAGCAACCTTAAAACAGAAATGTTTATTTTGCAACCGACAGTCAACATTTATGCAATCTGGAGGAGTAGAAATCATCAGCATTTCTAAGCCAAAGAAGTCTGCTAGACCAGATGTTGTCTCCTACTACATCCTGAAAAGGCTGCCACATGCAGTAATGATTTTCCTCACAATTATTTTAAACAACTGCATCAACAACTGTTACTTCCCTCAAAAGAGAAAAACAGCAAAGATTATGCCAATTCCGAAGAAAGGGGCTTTCAACTTAGTTTCCAACTACAGGCCAATATCAATAACCAATAACATCAGCAAATTACTGGAAGAAGTAATCCTACGAAGACTGAAGAAATTCTGCTGTGAAAATTCAATCATTTCTGAGATGCGATTCGGCTTTCGAGAAAAACACTCAACCTTGCATCCACTGGTAAAATTCCAACACGATATCACCAAAGCCCTCAACAGTAATCGTGTCACCGTTGGGTGCTTTCTGGATGTCGAGAGAGCATTCGATAGCGTGTGAATAGACGGCCTAATCCACAAACTTCATCTTATGCAAGTACCTCCGCCATTCTCTTTTCTTTCCTATCTTTCAGAAAATTTTTCGTTCAAGTAGATAACTGCAAGTCAAACATGAAGACCATCAGAACTGGAGTCGCCCAAGGCTCAAAACTAGGCCCCTTCCTCTACAACTTGATGACTTCAGACCAACCTTCTCCAATTGGATGCGAGAAACTTCTATATGCTGATGACTCGCTTACCTACGCCACATCAATGTCACCACTAATCGCTGTCCAAAAAGTAGAAAGCCACATTAACAGACTCTTCTAATTCTACCAGAAATGGGGCATCCGAATCAACACTTCCATATCGGAACTTGTCTGCTTCAGGAGACCTTCAACTGGTAGAGGCCTTCGCACCGCAACTATTTGCAGAAATCTGGACCTGAGACTCCCTGTAGGATCCACCATAGTGATAAAGCCAAGTGTCAAGTACCTGGGACTGGGAGTGCAGTTCAACGAGTTGCTAAGGTTTAACCTGCACTCAAGAAATGTTCTGATAAAGGCCAGCTGGGCCTTCAGCCGTTTGCACCCATTGCTGAAGAAAGAAGATCAGGTCCAACCGACAAAGATATTGATCTACAAGCAGCTCCTGCGACAAGTGATCAGCTGTTCCTTCCCAGTATGGTTTTCCATCTCGAAGACAGCTATGAAGGAACTTCAAATATTCGAAAGGAAGATACTGAGGATCTGCACTGGACTCTACTTCGACCGTCAACGAAAGAAACACTACAGGAACGAGCATCTCAACACAAAAGCGAATTTAATCCCACTGGACAAATATCTAGTTCATTCAACAAAGAAACTAATGGGAAACATCATCGACCACCCGAATAAGCTTATGAGAAGGATGACCACAGAACAACGGCATCTCTGCCCACAACCCACAAAAATCACCACTGACAACCGGGAATGAACACCCTGTGGACAATACAGTCAACCGACCTTTTAAATTTTATTTTTCTCGTCATGTAAATTTTACGAGTATATAAAAATAATTAAACTTACTCGTAAGTCGCTGTATATAGTTATACCCCCTATGAGTCAACGAATGTGAGTTTTCACACATACGTAGTATCTTATTAGTTGTAAGCCAAATTGGAAATAGTATGTTCAATAAAACAAAATTGAATTGAATTGAAATGTTTTTTTTTTGCAAGGAAATTACAATTCCTCAAAGGGCACCTCTTGTCATCAATAAGGGGTCTCATCTTAGCCGCTCGGATTCAATAGAAAAGTTTAGGTCCCCTTCATTCCCCTCGCCAAGAGGCACACATGAATGGTTGAGAGTTGCACGTCTATAGGCCCCTGACTCTCCCCACGTGTTGCACCTAAGATACACTTTGTTTCTTACGTGATTTTATCTTTAATTTTCATTCAACGAGTAATATTACTTCAGGTCTTAATTTTACATTAAAATTGTGTTCTGACAGTATTATTTTCGGAAAACCATGACTTTTCTCATGCAATTTACGACTCCAACAAAAATTATTGTAAATCACAGAATGGTGTTTCTTAAATCACAATTTGTCTTGCGTAAATTTACTACTCAAGCCCTACAACTATACTAACTAGATAACTTATACATTTTTCAAAGTCTTCTGTATTACAAATTGGCTTAGTGGATTCGTTATTGATTAGTGAATTAGTAAAGGATCAAAGTTCAATTCCAGGTAAGTGTGATTACTTTTGTAATTGAATAAATTCGTAAATCAAGCGTAAAATATATCTATTTGTATTTTTACAAAACAAAGTGAAAATGCAGCAATACTTTCCTTGACTAAAGCACTAGGTAAAATCGACCAAAGTACTAGGTTACAATATTATAGTATATAGGCAAAACCATATAAGGCTATTTCCTATTTTACTTTAGAAGTCTTTGTAAGAAAAAATCAATAAGTACTAAGATAAAATTTTAGAGTAAATTTACCCAAGATTTAAGTTAAAGTGCCAAATACAAACTTGTATAAATTTATATAGTTCGTAAAAAAATAAACCTAAGAAATTTAAAGAAGCTCACCCTAGAACATGTGACCCAAGGAATTAGATAGATCATAATTCGATTTATGTTAATTTTACACAGTATTTTTGTTTTGGCTGATTATTGTTTAACTTTTGGTGAATGTTTCCTCATATTTTAACAAACTGCTATAATATAAGAAAACTGCTAAGCAAGGTTCATTTTAAGCTGCATTTAAGTTTATTTCGGTGAAATTAAGGGCTCTTGTGCGAAATAAAACAAACCCAGTAATTCTGTCAGTTGCCTCAATGCAAATTTTTGTCGTAACTTTCCCCTTCTATGACTAAGTGATTATTATATTTTGTGTAATCATAATCAGACCAACTGAAAGTTCAAACGTGTAAATAAACACCAAACTCTAATGCAGGACACACCAAAATCGTAACAACAGCTAGATGAACACAAATCTACGAACCTACGCAACGTCACAAAAAAAAAGATATAGGTATATTCTTCTTTGAATATCGTATGTCGCCATGGGATATTATGACACACGTGAAACACAAAGGCGCTGAACTGAAAGCCTTTAATTCAGGTCGCCCTTTTGGCGGCACGATTTACACGAATGACAAACAGCACATGGTGGTTGTTATGGTGTAGGAATATGTTGCGTGCGCGGTATAAACAGCAAAAAAGTACTGCAAAAAACATCTATCTTCCGCCATAGAAAAGGACTAAGGACACATACTGAAATTCTCGTAGCAACAGCGGCAAAAAAAGAGCAAAATCATACTAGCACAAGCACTATTCAGATAACGGCAAGTCACATTAGGGGGTACCGATAGGTTGCTGCTGCACGCATCTCAAAATAATAACAAGGAGGGTGAGAAAACGAGGTATATTTTATATCTAAGCTTCTGCTTCCACCCTTACTGACGCCTCACACTTTGGGACTCAAGAAGCGAAGGATATATAATTTTACTGGGGGGAAGAGGGCAAAGTAAAAAAAAAAGAAAAACCTAAACGCGACAAACATAAATGAACAAGGTGCATGAACTTTTATGACTATTGTAACCTGGGTGGGGTGTAAGAAGACGATGACGACAACAAGGGGGATAGGACTGTGCCACAGACGCGTTTAGAATATTTTGTATACATTTAGCAGAGCAAAAGTAAGGTGCGCGTTTTGTGGGAGTGTGTGTGTATGTTTATGTGTTGTAAGAAAAATACTATTCTTCCCGTGTACGTGTTGAAATTTTACGACTGCTCTAAATCTAAATTCGTCTCATATAAAGGTAGGTTTATAGCGGCTAAAAGTCGGCCTAAATTTACTTAAAAAAATACGCTTGGAATTTGGCCTTTATTATACTTAAGGGAGTTACAAGATGGAAAGTGGTATAGGTAGGTAAGTAGAGGTAGGTAGGTAGTTACCCTAAAAATTTCGTATTTTTATTACTGACTCTGTGAACAAAAAAACATACCTTCGGTTGTAATATTAAAATGGATTTAAATTACATAATCTATTAGGATGGAGACTGGGTAGGGTATGAAGATGAAAATAAGGAGCTAGGGTGGATGGGGAAAGGCTTACATATGAATAAGGATAAAAGACACTTGTGTGGGGAAGAAGGAGAATTTTACTGAAAAGGACGACTTTAAAAAACAAAGTTCATTTTATCAAAAAAACACCACTCCACCCATAAATTATAATTTGAGTTTGTTGTTGTTGGACTTTAAAGAGCACAAGAATAAATTTAAGTGTTAGAATAAATTTAATTGAAAAGCGAATAATTTTAAGCAAAACCTATGATTTTTATGAGCAGCTTGTTGTTTTGAAAGAAGCCTATTGTAGAGCGCTGATTATTATTTAACAGAGACCTATGTAGCCATGGCTAATGAGTCACTGTGTGGTTTCAAGTCATTGTTATGTGTTTTCAGCATGATGGCTACTTTTCAAAAAAGTTATAAATTTTATTAAATACGACATAATATAGCATTATCTATAAAATTATTCACTTGATATTCACTTACTAATCGTCTATGGCAACACGCACTTTTTCCTCAGGAAAAAAAATTGCTCGAACAAGATTTGATTTCAGACTTTCTAAATTCGAATCTACTCTGTGTCCAATGTTCTGATAATGAGGAAATCAAAATTTGAAAAATATTTTCCAAATGACAGTAGGTATAGTTATATGTTGATTTCGAATTTACCTAACTTATCAAATTATAGAGTGTAAAAATTAAGCTAAAGACAAAATTTTGTATTAAAAATTTTTCTAGGTGCCATTTTCGAAAAATTTACGATTTTCCAATAGAGTTTTTTTTTAATATTTTTAGATTGAGTATTCAGTACCATTATTTTTAGATAAAATAAAATGTTGTTCCTTAAGCTTGTAGGTGGTATTAAGAAACTGTAAATTATCAAGTTTCCAGAAAAAAATATGTGGTTTTCGAAACATGTATTGAGTTTTCCAAAACAAAATAAAAAAAAAAATTTTGAAAATGTAAATGGTCAATACTTTTCAAAATTCTTAGGAGTTTTAGCATACAAAATTGATCAGTTGTATCTTTTTCGAGAACACCAAAAAAATGGTTTTTTAGGGGGTACCTTCCATTAGGTAATAGCCATTTTTGAAAAAAAAATTATTCAACCATAAGCTAGCTTTTACTAATTTTTGGAATTCTTTTTAACTGTTGCAACAAATTAATAAAAAAATATTTTCTAAAATTTTGAAGAAAAAAAATTTGAATGGTAGGTACCTATCTACCTTTGTTTTTGGTCTTAAAAAAAAAGAATCTTTGTAAAACTACTATCTACGTATTTTAAGGAAAATCTAAAGCCGAGAAGACAGACAGGGAAATAGCATTGGAAATCTTAAAATAAAATTGGGAGAAATTTGTCTTTCGAATAATAATAATATGGTTTTAAGATTCTATAAAAAGGACATTCCAAAATATGAACCAATGCTACGGTTTTTAGAGAAAAAATGGTGAAGAAGTTGAAATTAAATTATTTAAAAAAAAAAATATTTCATAAAAAAAACTCAAGTTAAAATTGAAGGTACCTTGTGTAATTCTCCACAAAGAAGACGTCAACACGTTTTCTACTTTATAAAATTCTTTACAAAAAAATATTTCAACGATTTTTCCCGTAAGAGTGATAGATGTTTTGAAAAACCCCCGCAACCATAAAAATACCAGTATTTTGTGCTTCAATATACTGTTTTCCACGTCCTCACCACTTCGTTTAAGTCAGCTTTTTACTTTCGACTTATAGGAACTATAAGGCAAGTTATGCATTCGGAAAAAAAATCGAACTCGAGATTTTGATCAAAGTTGACATTACGATAATAGCGAATACCAAAAAAGTGGGTCTCGCAATTCTGTCTGTCTGTCGGTTCGACTACAGCCTAAGCGGGTCGGCCAGTTTTCTTCAAACTTGGTAGATATGGGTTTTGATTTTTTCCAACCACATGTTTTTTTCTTTTTTTTTAAGACCAAAAATAACAGAACCTACCATACGGTTTTTTTCGAAATTTTATAAGCATCTCAAAAACTGTCCCACAGAATTTAAAAAAAATTTAAAAATTTCATTTAGTTAAAACTAGGTAATGGTTGAAAAAAAAATTCCAAAAAATTGTTATTTTTGGTAGGCCCGCTGGGTCCATTTTTTTTTTGTTTTTGATTTTCTCGAAAACGGTACAGCCGATTTAAACCTATTTTTTTTATGCTAAAGTTCCTCCAAAGTTTAAATATCATTTCATTACATATTCAAATTTTCATTTTTTTATTTTTTTGATTTTTTAAAAAAAAAATTCAACATTTTTTTTGGAAACTTAATATTTCGAAAACCCCAAGATTTATTTTTTTCAAACTTGATAAATAAAAGTTTTTTAACAAAGTTTTGTTTTATCTAAAACTAACGGTACCTTTCCTACAAATGTTAAAAAATGGTTTTCGAAAATCGTATTTTTCTCGAAAGCGGTTCCGGGAATTTTGCTAAAAATTTTTACCTGTTGATTAATTCTTACGATCTATAATTTAATAAAAAAATTGAAATCTAGATATTACTGACTGTATCTACCATGGAACAACTTTTTTGAATTTCTCATTATCGGCATTGCATTTCAAAACTTAAAAAAAAATATTTTTTTCAATTTTTAGAAAAAAAGTCTTTTTTTTTGTGGAAAATTCGTTAAAAATTTTGTACATAAAAATTTATTTTTTTAAGGAACCACTACGACGACTTATAATTTTTGTTCTTTCATAAATTCATATTTGCATAGCATTCTGTTTTTATCTCTTACTACTAAAAGAATTTTAAAAAAATCATTTTATCCTTATGAACAGTTTTCTTTAATAAACATAGGAGCAAGTTCGTGCGACCCAGTCGTGCATTTTATTTTTTGTGATTTTAATAGTAAACCTCACATTAAATAAACAACTTAATATCTGGATATCTATCCCAGTGAAATTGAACTTCGACTTCGGAAAAAATTCCGATAACGTTGGATGCACCAAAGTGTAGATCTCCGTTTCCTCAAGCATATTCTGAAAAGTAAAGGTTCTCTAGATTGGAATGTGATGGTTTTCAAAACAATTAAATTTTTTCTAAGACAATTTTGTTTTTTTCTAAGAAATATTTACCTTATATTATTTCTTCCAAAAAAAACTTGTTCCCACTTTTTATGATAAAAGGAAAATATTTTGAGAATATTATGTTCAGATATAATTTTTTTTTTCTGAACTGAGGTAAAAGACTGGAAGCATTTGCCTGTTTTTTTCAAAATCTATTGTTCCTTACAAAAAAGGCTCATAATCCTTTTTGTGCAGCTTAGAAAAGCTGGGTAGGCAGAAATGACGACCACTGGCGGTCTAACCCAGTGACCCAATATGAAGTGGTTGAAATTATTATGGGAAAATGTGGACATATTCTCACGAAGTCGTTCGGTTTGGATTGAGTTAAAGAAAGAAGGATCAAAACCTCCGCCAAATCCCTCAGAGCGGTAGCTCGCAGTCTAAGGAATCAAACAGAAAGCATGGCAGAGAAGTAGCCGAGATTCCTCCTAGAAACGAGATCGATCTGCATTTCCGAAAGTTGGTCAATGACGTCAAAAGATGCCCTTCCGAATGATGGTGCTCTAATTTTTTCCAGAGCAGGGCATTTGCAGATGAAATGAATTACTATTTCCAGGTCCGACAATGAGTATGGTATCTCCTACTGACCAGGTTCCGCTGCAATTAGCAACGATCCTGGCTATTTCTTGCTTAGGTTTGCATATCAGGGGCCAAATTACCGCATCAGTTTTACTGAATTATGTGAGTTTGGCACTACCGCCTTTGACATTTTCTCATCAGTTATCGAATAGAATTGTATTCGTGTGTAAGTATTTCTGGAGTAAAACGTAATAATTATGGTATTTATTGTTTTTCGATTTTATTTTTACGAAATTTATCTTTTTCAAACAAAATGAGTCAACAACTCAAGAATTTAATGGCGGAATTCATGTCAAACCACAAAGAGGTGGCAAAAAACCATATTGCCAAATTGTCAGCAAGGGAAGGCAGATTTGAAGGAAGATATTTAGAAATATCCTCAAATGCTTATAATTAAAACTGAAATACTCACCAAAATTTTGTTTTTACCGAATTTTTTACAGAAGAATGAAATTTGTTTGTCTTGTTGGTCAAAAATAAATGAAATGAATACAAATTCCATTTTTCAACCAAAAAAGAATCGATTAAAACCAATTGGCTTTCATAGCTTTGAGCGGAATTTTGGCTCTTCCCCTGCTTGGCCAGCTCATTTGCCTACTCATTCCCACCAATACTAGAATGACCCGGAACCCAGATAGGTGTGACACTGAGATAATGTTCAGAATGGCAAGTTCATTCGGCATTGCTGGACCACTTTGGCGGATGATATACTGGAATTTAATGGCTTTAATAGTCTCCTGACTGTCTGTGATAATTTCCCATTGTGGTTTTGATCAATTTTGTTCCAGTAATTTCTTCAAAATTGAAGACGATGTTCAGCAAGTGTGGTGATACAGTCAATTACATTGCAGACATTTTTTCAAAGGGTGACTGACTGGATTGCCAAATTTTAGATATTTTGCTAACGATTCAAATAAAACTCCACTCAAATGACCTGCCAGGTTTTTTACTTGCCATCAGTGCTCCAACAATTTAACGATTGGTTCAGCGTTTTCAGCAACAAGAATTTCGTGCGATTCTTAATTTGTTTATATAATTTGAGCACACTCAAGAGGCTATTACTACTCCTATAATGTTGTGGTGTAACACAGTAAGAGCGTTCAAGTAGAGGAGAGGATTTAATAGGAGATCTCGAAGCACACTGGTCTTGAAAGCTTGTGCATCGAAATGAGGGGAAGAAATCGATAGGAGCGAAGTACTTCACATTCTAGTAGTGCGACTAAAGAAATAACCTCTATATTTGACAGTACGTCCGAAGTTATGCTCAAGGGTAAGTTAATAAGCATTCCTAGCTAGAAGAGTATTACGGCAGAATTGTTGGCTGTCTTTTTCAATTGAACATCGTTGATAGAAAAAGCGATAAAAACAGTGAAAGACAGGAGACGTAACGACAGTGCTCAAGGAAAACGAATGTTTCATTATTTTATTTGTCTGCTATAAGTCTAAGGGCTCAATTTTTGAATTCTATCGAACAGGTTCAAAAGAGCAATGGGGCACCAGCCCAGATAAGAGACTTATACTTGAGTTTTGGGCGGATGTATACCTTCCAGATCAGAAGGGGAACACAATTTCTTGATGTGTAAATTGCTCGGGTGCAAGCAAGTCTTGAGAAAAATCCCGAAACTTCCACCAGGCGACGTTCTCAGCAGTTGCTGGCTGTCTAGGATGTCTTTGCAAAGAATTTTACGGCAGTTACTCATTTTTCCATATAAGATTCAATTGGTTTAAAACTTAAAAGCAAACGATTTAAAAGAAAGCAGTCATTATGCTCGCAGTTTTCAAGAATAGTTCCGAGAGAACAACGAGTTTATTATCAAACTCAAAATAAGCAATGAGGCCCATTTTTACTTCAACGATAATGTAAATAAACAACATTACAGAATATGCGGCATCGAAAATCCATAAATAGTTCTTGAACGTCAAATGCACACATTTAGTTGCTCAGTATGGTTTGGTATGGAATAACATCAGGAGGGATCATTGGACCATATTTTTTTTTTCGAAAACGACGAACAAGTTGCGGTTTATGTGGATGGTTCTCAATACCGGGCAATGATTGAATTATTTTCAGAGTTGTGGTTCCAACAAAATGGAGACGCAGCTCGGCCAGCTCATCTTACTATAGCTTTACCAAGAGAAAGTTTTGATGATCGGATAATATCGCCTTTTTCTGATTTAAACTGGCCATCGAGTTCGCCCGATTAAACGGTCCTAGAGTTTTTTCTTTGGGGATACCTAAATAGTAAGGTGTATGCCAACAAGCTAAGAACCGTACAACTTCTAAAGGCCAATATCGGAGAAGAAGTGAGGGCGCTGGAATCTGAAACTCTTAGAAAAGTAATGAAAAGTATTGTGGAAAGGGCACGTCTGGTCGAAGCGAACAGTGGGCACCATTCGAGAGAATTTAGCTTAAAAACATAATGTGAACATATTTTCAAAACATAATCAAAATTTTAATTAATGCCAAACTTAAATAAAATCAGAAAGAAAAATGTTATTCATCGTTACTTATGCGCCATCAGCTAGTAGTGGAGATATTAGAGTTATTCAGGCCTATCAAATATTTCATCGTAAACGTATGTAATTATTTCTGCGAATTCCGAAACAAATCTATCTCAGAATTTGTTGAAGTTCAAACATTTCTATTAAGAACAGATTCAATGAAGATTTTTAGGGAATTCAGAAAAAGTTTTCGATTAGGATGGAATTCGTGGTTAAGGCGATTGCATTCATTGAAGAAAAAAAAAAGTTTTTAATTCATTCCTTGTTGAGTTTACTTTTCATCTTCCTCAAAAATCCAACAAGTCGTTGATGGCTGTTAGCTGCTATAGGTATAACGAACTATTCTAACATCTGTCATGTGGTTCAAACAAGTATGATCAAACTGGGACGTATTAATGCGTTGAAAGTGCTTCATCTATGTACGATACTCGTTTCTTAATTTAATACAAACAGAGCTTCAAAATTCTTTTCATCTTTATGATCAGACTGAAAGTCTCTATACACCCTTACTTCCGTATTCTGTTTCTAAAACGAAATTCAGTGGATAACTCTTCTCCCTCAAAATATCCTTGAAACTCATACAAAGTTTCTATTAGAATAATTGAATTGAATTTAAGGAAAAAGCAAATATCCCACCTACGACTCTATTCAAATATTCGTCTTTCTCAACTTCTCTTCCAGTTTCCGGCCAAAAACTTAAAAAAAAAAAACTAAACTAAACTTAAACGAGTTCAAAGTGCATGAATCTCTAAAAAGTTCATTTTTTTTTTCTTTCAAAAAGTATAGTAGCACAAAAACATTATTTATCTTGGCTTCTATAATTGAGCTTAAGCATCATCCTGATGGTATGATGGAGGAGTTTCTCCACTCTATCTCTCTCGCTCCCTCTCTATATCTGCACTTGAATAGCGCGCTGATGTTCTTCAACTATGTCGTCGCTGCCATTGGCACATCAACCCAAAGAGGAGAGTAAGTACAAACATATACACCAGTTCAGATATATGTATGTATATCTAGATATGCATCAGAATAAAGTCATACAATCATTTTTAGGACAAAATCCAATTTAACGAACACAAACACACTCCCCCCAGACACATTGAATCCTCCATCTCTTTATTCAAAAATGAAAATTAAGATAGAAAATAAAATTGGTAGAAAAAAAAAAAAGGAAAAACTTTTATCCTCATTATTATTTGCCACAAATTTCAATTCGGAATTTTTTGAAGCCATGGCTGACATAGCTGCCGCCAACACAGCTCTAGCTCGCTCTAGCCATCATCAGCAGTCAAGTCACCCCTACTGATTTGGTATGTTGTGAGTGTGACTCATTCTCCTATAGAGACCCCCAAACAAGTGCTCTTAAGAGCAGATTAAATTAAAGTCACAATAAGGACATGGAAGTGCTCGCAATTATCTCGAGAGTATACTTGAACGAGTGAACGAACGAACACACAGCCACACTCATATACACCGCCGCCGCGCCGCCCGCCACGCTGCCACCGCTACCAACCAACACACCCTCACAAAAACTGAAAAGGGAAAAATTAATTTTCATCTGCAAATCCAGCGGAAAAGTGCTTTTGTCGGAGGCAGCCGCTTCATTAACACCATCGCCGCACAGTGGGGCAGATTGGCTTTAAAATTGGAATTTAATTTAATGCAAAATAATATGCGATCATGTATGATGTAGGTTATGGTATATGGTATGAATGAATATAAAATATAAGTTGGTGTAAGCTTCGTTTGAGTAAGAATAAAAAAAAAGTGCTTAAAAGAAAGTGGTCAATGTTTTAACAGCCAAACACAATGACACACCCTTCTAAACACCCACTTTCTTGATTAAATTAATTTTTCTAAAATTGCAATAGTTGATTATTTTTCAATTGAAATACTTTTAGAATGAAAGTACATAAAAAGCACGAACAAAAACGCCCACAAATACGCCCATTTTTACAGCAATTCATTTAAGCCGCCTAAAATTTGTATTTTTTAAAATAAAATATCTTCTTTTAAAAGATTTTTCAATTTAAGCGGGTAGATTTTGGCGGTCTGTGGAATCTGTGTTACTTTGGTGATATCTGTCAAATCTGTTTTTTATTGTTCAGTAACTTATGCCAAATCATGACGGCAAGTTACACAATTCAATAACACGTCCAAATGATAAAACTGCATTATCAAATTGAATGTTCATTAGTGCAAACGTTGCGATCGTTGTGTCCATGTTACGGTACGTGGTGGCTTTTCACAGTCAACTCTGCGACGTTTGGTGGCCAAATTTGAGATGACCGATTCGGGAATCTGTCAGCCGGTTGAACGAATGTTCTCGTATGTCAAAGTATCAACCGCGAATATCACCGCCGCCGCCGTCCATAAAAGTGTAAAGCGAAACTAGAAGCAGTCGATTCATCACCATGCACAATATTTCGACCGTTCGCAGACTTCAACTTGGCGAATTTTGCGACGGAACTTGGGCCTACACACGTAAACGATCCAACTGACCAAGGAGCTTAAAGTTCATAACCATAGACAACGCCTATTGTTCCCTGACGAGGGGCGTTTTTTGGATGAATGGATGTGTTGACAAGAAAATTATTGAAAATTGGACCACATCAATCCACACGAGGCTCACCAGTCGACAATGCATTCTCAGAAAGTTACTGTTTGGTGTGAAATTTGGGCCGGCGCGCGGGCGCCGTCATTAGTCTGAACTTTTTCGAAAACGACGTTGGTGAGGCGGTTACCGGCAATGGAGAGCGCTTAAGAAAGATGAAAACCAATTTCTTAAATCCCGAAAAAAAGTTTCAAAATCCCGTCTGCTAAAATACTGATTTTTTAAAATCCCGTCTTCTAAGATCCCGCTTGTTCAAAATCCCGATCTATTATAATCCCGCTTTTTAAAATCCCGCTAATCCCGTTTTTTAGAATACGTATAGCTAAAACTTATTGATTTTATGTTGGCTATTTTCCAGATTCTTTAAATGCTAAAGAAACTTTGCATACATACAACCTCGTACCTACCCCAAATCCTGTAGTGTACCCAAGCAGCGTGGTTGCAAGAGGGCAGCATGCCCCCCCTTACATACCACACTGCTTACACGTCGTGATAAGAAAGAGGATTATAAAAAACGGGATTATAAGAGACGGGATTTTAAAAAGCGGGATTATAAAAAGCGGGATTTTAAAAAGCGGGATTATAAAAAGAGGGATTTAATAAAAGCGGGATTATAAGAAACAGGATTATAAAAAGCGGGATATCGTACCCAACCCCTGCCAAACATTTGGTTCCAGCAGGACGATTCTACGTGCAACACAGCGGACGCCACGATTGACCATCTACATGAATTATTTGAGGGTAAGGTTATCTCTCGCAGAGACGACATGATTTGGCCACCAAGGCATGCGATTAGAACTCGCTAGACTTTGTCTTGTGGGGTTTCTTGAAGTCCCAGGTCTCGGATCCGTGCCACCGTAAGAAGCCGAAGCGGGCATTTGAACGATGTCATATTCTGTACATAATGGCATCATGGGCCTTTCAAATGAAAATAGGAATTTCGTTAATACCTCACAGACAGCTTGTATTGTTCCACTTCAACATTTACCCACTTCTATTGAAAAATCCTTAAAAAGCTTTAAATTTGATAATTACTAAAAGTGATGTTTTTAATCTCATTTCAACGACCTCTTAGGCGCCATTCACACTTTCGTTTCGATACGCTCTAGTTACGATTAAATATTTTTTTCAGAGGAAACAATTTGAGGATCGAGGGCGTATCGTGCTCTAAAGTGTGAATCTGGCCTTACAGTTTTTAAGGAAAATATATAAAACGAAAGAATTGAGTGAAGTGTTCGAAGTGATGGAATATATTTCATATGAAAGTCAAGTGACGTTTACATCAAAATGTTCTTCAAACAAATTTAAAAAAAAATGAAAGAAATCTGCGTTTCAATAACTTGTGTATGTCAAAAATGTGTCCCACTGTGTTTCAGGCTTTGTTCGTCCTCCACGCGACCGCGCTTCACCTTCTTTCCTTATTTTTGCTCGGTGTTTCTATACCATTTCGTATTCGTCTCTGAAGGATGTGTGTCTACAGTTAGATTGAGATTGCAAGGTACAAGAAATGAGTGAAGGATATTATGGTCAATTAAAAACTTGCTACCTACGCTTTGGTGCTTTTGTCGGCATATCATCTCTGGCTATGTCGACGACGTCAGCGCCACTACTACCACCACCACCATGGTCTTTGGCTTTTTGCTTTGATTTTCAATGGCGGCGACAGCTTGTAGTTGGCGGTGACATCTTATAATCAAACCTCTATGAAATTTCCCTCCCTCAAAACCATACGACATATTTTTTTTTTTTGTTTTATGTATGTACACACTTCCATACACCTATAGATATGTTCATATATTTATTTAAAGTATCCTTGTCAGTTTGGTTGGTTTTTTTTACGACACGAGTTAGATATTTTCCTCCTGAGGTTAGCTTTGGGTATTGTATTTGAGTTTTTATTGCGGTTTTTCATGACCGTGCTGCAATAAACATCAAATAAGGTTTTGTTATGTTGTTGTTGTAATTTATTTTTTTTTTACACCATTTTATGTGTTTCCTAAAGGAGATGTCCTTGTTGGTTTTGTTCAATGCGTAGGTGTATTTGTTATTATTCACCGTGTTGTTGTTTTTTTTTTTTGTCAATGATGTTTATCACTGTCAATTTAAAAGTAATGAAAAAACTTGAAACGAATGGGTAGATTAAGTGAGTGACGGTTTTTTTTCTGCATTTTGCGACCTAACATAATCGCGAGATTGAGAGTGTTTTTATATTCACTTTTTTAGGATCATATAAATACATAAACATTATGACGTGTGTTTCATAGTAAACAACTTCGGATAAACTTTTTTATGATCTTAAGATGGAATATTTTTGAGACCCCTTGGATGAGGGGAAAATTCTCATATGTAATTGGAATTTCACAGTTATATCGGCTTGTTCTGTAACTTTTGCTCCACTATTTTTTTTTATTAAATAATGTCAAATTGATATTTTTTACGAATTTCATGAAGGCATAAAACTTATGAATGGCTTATAAATTCGTCTTAAAACTTTGAACAGAAATGTTCACCATCATCAGGCAGGATCGATGGTGAGGATGGTGTAAGAGGACTAATTTGTGCGTGCGAATCTTCCCAGCTGTATGGAAAGGCTCCTCTATGTTAAAAAAACCGGCAGTGAATATGATATAGAAAATTAAACTAAGCCCTTTTTGAATAGATTGCTTATGACCCGAAATTCGTTTATTGACAGTCCATGCTTACACGACTAAATTATGGGTTTTTAAAGGGAAGATCTACAACCACTGACCTTGCCCTAAGGTCGTCCATATTTAAAGAGTCGTTTGGTATATGTGGAATATGAACATTGGGCCTTTGCAAACAAAAATAAATTGGAGTCTCTTATCCCTATTGGCCAGATGAATTTTCTCATATTAGATGCCTGATATCAGCAATCTTAAAAAAATTAAAGCAACAGGTACTTCAGCAAAATTCCTCACTCTTGCTGTCAAAAAGTTTTTGGATTCACTTGCTCAAATTGTTATTTTCGCAGTTGATCAATTGAAGACAAGACCATGTGTCTCTATGTTATCATCAAGAAAGGACATTCAACATCGAAGATGGGGCAGATTGGGCAGAACCTAATGCATGATAGCTATTTCTTTACCTACTAGGGCATTTCTATAGACTCTTACAACGATACCAGCGCTGAGATAAAATGAAATGGAACTCTTGTCAATCGCTGCTTCTTGGGACTTGGAAGGCAATTGAGTAGCAAAATTATCTCCCGGGTAACTTAAGTATACTCGTATTCCTTCACAAAACACAGACATCCCTGTCCTACTGTTTAACGCAGATGCACGGACCTGTAAAAGACGGATGTTTAAGGTTGTTTGGAGATGAAATTTTCAGGCAGGTTCCGACAAGTTTGCATAGATACTGAATGGAGGAAGAGATACAATAACTTACTTACTGGGTTGCGCAATCACAGTATCCTAGTCACACAAAAATAAAGTTCCAAAAAAACTGAGCTTTCTGGGTTGTGTAAACCTGATGAACGTCAATGCCCCGGATTAAAAAATCATTGAGTGGGTCGTAGTTAAACGATGCAGTAAAGAAAGACCCTTACTCATACAAGTGAAACAGGGACCTTAACCACCTACGTTCGCAAAACTGGATTCAGCTAGCTAGCTGGATAAGATTGTTGGTTGAGGTAAAACTGAACTGGAACGTCAGGTTTTTAGCTGAAACAGATGTGCTGCTTTTTGTTTGCAGTGGAATCAAATTACACAGGATCTTATGTCACGGGATTCACTCAAGGTCTGGTGCAGCATCATTGCAGGCACACCAACAATACAATAAAATCTTAAATAATTGTTAACTGCAATAACAGTACCTATGTCTTAAAAAAAAAAAAAACAAACGAAATATTGACAGCTGTCATTTTCCTTTTTGACAGAACTATGCACGCTAAATGTCAGGGAGTGTATGAAAATGTTTAACGGGTGCAGCGCTGTATGCATAGATGCGTGCAGAAATGCTGCTTATCTGCTTTAGCCATTATACAAGATGCAAGTAAGTATGTATCTTGATCAATTGATAAAAAAGAGTTGGCAATTAATTTTGACTTCTTGACGAAAAATCGTATTTATACGTCGAAAAAACTGTGACTTTGAGAAATATGATTTTGTCCATTTAAAATTTGGTGGTGCAGCAGCTCGATGAGAACCAGAACCTAGTGACTTACAGCTCTCAATTATTTCCATCATCTCCAGCTAAAAATCAAAGTATTGTTTCTAACTGTACAGCACTTGTATGTCCATATAAAGCACATGAAATAATTGTTCTTCACATTTTCTCGAGCTAAATTTTAGCAGATTTTGTTGTTCTTTAACTATCAATGAACTTTACTTGATAAAAATAAAAATATAAATGGAGAAATATTTTGGGGACAAAGTTTGAGTAAAATTTCACAGAACAGCTGTTTTCGCTTAGCATATTTTTGGGGATAAAATTAAGTGAGATCTTTTATAAGTAAATTCCTTAAATGTTTAAAATTAAGTATTTATATTCAACGTCTAGAAATGTTAAATATACCTCAGGGAAGTCATTTAGGATCTCATACTATTATTTTCTCTATTCATAATGTTGAATACTAGACGCAATGAATGCGCTGAAAAAAAAATAGAAAAATAGATGAATTTGGCAGTGCGAAGGCTAGGGGAGAACCCCTTATTTGTTTTTTTTTTTTTTTTGCAGAAATAGTGGTGTAATCCAATTACCAACCTTCTAACAAGAGATACTCTTGTAGAAAATTCCAATTTTCAAGTATCGCCAGAGGCAAACCTAGTATTGAAAAATTTATTGCAAGACACTTTTATATCTTAACCTTTTTTAGCCTTTGCTATTTGTTCTAAAATAAATATGGTTATGATTTTTACGTATAACAGTCATTGCCTTACAAATATCAATGGAACATTTATGTTCACAGATTTCCCTACAGTCCTTTGGTCTCCGGGAAGGCATGCAAATTTTCACATTTCTACATCATCGAACTCCGGACTAATTGGTCAAACTTTTTCAAACCAATTTAAGCCACAAGAGTTTATTGTGTTATCATATCAAAATGAAAGAAATATTTCTTTTTTGTTTTTGAAGCTTCAATTTCTCTTTTAATTCAATACTACAATTTTTAATAGAAAAAAAACCACTTAAAAAATTGTTTGTTCACTTAATTTTTTGGACAAGTGTACAGTAGCTAGTGAACAAGTGCCTTTAGGTCCCTAGAAATTTGAATGAATCAATAGGTAGTTTCAAAGTAACATCAAGTTAAAAAGGTACACAGTCGGACACTTGACCATACCCCCAAAAGGACTCTACTAAGTTGGTAAATCTCGTCCTAAATGCGAAAATACAGATTTTGAATCAATTTTCTGAAGAAACTAATTCTGAATAAATTGCTTGCATCACTGCTGTTTCGGAATCTTACAACAAAGCTTATTTCTACTAAATAATTTAATGTTCGCTTTCGTATAAGTCTGCTCCTCGAATACCCTACACAGGTATTTCCAAAATAAACAAATCGAAGATGTCCGCCGAAAATTTTGATTGATACGAGACTAAAAATAGCATTAAACCTGGCTCTCAGCAAAGCCAGGCCCTTCACTTGAGGTAAGTGCATGTTTTTCTGCCCGTCTTGTACAGTACAGTAAATGGCCAACAAGAATCTTCAAAAATATAGTTTTTTTCACATCTTCGTTGTCGAATTGCATTAAAAAAAGGTTCAAATCGGAAAAAATTGCATTGGCTTTGTTCAGGTTTTTTGGAGTCTGTGCAAATCCACCAGTAGTCCATCCAGTCCGTCCGTTATATATTTTGTTTTTCAGGCCTGATTTATGTTTTTGTTGGAGGTGAGATCTAGTTTCGGAAAGGAGATCCTCCCATTTCAGAGAGCTAAGACGGGCTTAGTTAGGTTCCCCGAGCAAGGAGTTCCATCTTCTTTCCATATTCGCTCCTCGTTGGAAACCTTTTTCCAAACTCTTCCTTATCTATTTTCCTGCCTTTTCCTATCCTACGTAATAACCGCACTCTTTACTTCCTTTTGCCAACCAACAAATTGATCCTTTCATTCTTTAACATTATTTATTTTTTAAATGGAGTAAATTGGACTTATAGTAGTTCGGAAGGATTTGCGACGGCTTTTGAATTGATTCGCCAGCAAATAACACCTAGAGATGATCATACATGAAGCCCCAAATTGTACATTCAATTTCTGGTGGATTTATTGGATTATAGGCCAAGGCCATCTTAACCTAACCCCACTGCATGTGGTAGTAGGAAGTGCATCTAAGGAAGCAATTATGGTTTATTTGATTTACTCTAGGGTCCTCCAAGTCTTTCTCAACCTTCTGGTAATGCCCTCGGACCACCATCGGACGTTGGTGACTTCGCTGATTTTGCTGATTTCGACAATAAGGGACAAGAAACAGTCCATGCAGGGTAAATGTATAGAAACTTAAGAAGGAGAATCCATTTCCAAGTCCTCAGTATCGAGTATAAGTAACTTCGAGAAAAACATCAGAACGGAATTAAATAGTGGATACTCGAAACAGTGAACTATTCTCACAATGAAAATGTCATCAAATGGTATCCTGACAGATCGAGAACGTCTCACGGGACAGGTGTAGGAATTTTTGGGCCTAGAACCAAAATATCTCCATCGACGAGGCTGAAGTTACTGCCATAGGAAAATATCGCGAACGAAGTCTCGAAAGAAATCACCGCAATCAAAATATTGGCGAACAGCCAAGTCATACTCAAAGCTTTTAACTCTTATGCCAATATTTCTAAACTGGTATGGCAGTGCGTAGGCAGGCTAAGCAACCTGTGGAAGCATGATAATGTTAAACTTCATTGGGTACCGGGACACGTAAGTGCCATAAGAAATGAAGAATCAGACTCTTAAGTAAAAATAGGGACACCAACACCTCTAACGGGGCCTGAGCAGACTAAAATGCCTGCTGAGATGTACTGCCAAGAACTCTCTATATCTTATATCGGTTTTAACCAGAACGACTTTCGAATAATTACGGATTTCCTCACTGGCCACTGGACACTGAGAAGTCACTCCAATATTTTTGGCTTGGTGAGCAGTTCCACATGCAGATTCTGCAATACTCATGAGGAATCACCGTAGCCCCAAAAATGTTCATTCATTTATGCATGTATTCTAGGATCCGCAACTGACCGTACCGTACGGTTTGTACTTTGGCACTATTTAGTCCGCTAGAAAATAAACGGGGACGCTTACACCTTTTAAAGCAAGAGACAAATTCCTTGTATGCAAAGAACTTCCACGACACGAAGGTAACAAAAGGAGCACAATTTCAAAAATGTCGGTTAACTTTTTTAATACTGAGCAATCAGAAGTACCTTTTTTGGAATCATGGATGAAGATTTCTTTGAAGACCCACAAAACTCTTAACTGAACGAAAAAATAGCCGGCTAGCCAGCATCTCTATAGTATAAGGTCGATTCATTAAATTTTAGAATTTTAATCATTGTGATTTTCCAGTAGATTCGCACAAAATTCCGTTGCTAACTCAAAAATTGTATTTATTCATTTTTGTCGTTTTTCTTTGAAGCCAATTACACCCCGACCATTGGTTTTCTGTATGGCAACGATATTCAAAATAAATTTGAATTCGACTCTCATCCATGATTCCAAACAATAAAACCATTTGTTCTGAAAGATCGAAAAATTTTCGCGGAATGGATTATTTTTTATAAGTTCTTCATCCCTTGAAAGTCTGTCAACCTTTTGATTCTTAAACTCAAGTTAAATCTTTTGGAAAGAACAGCAAATAATATAACAACACTCATTCAATTCATCGTAACAAATTGATATTTGTCGAGAAAACAAATCCCATAGAAAACATCATAAAACTTCCTCCATTCCATCTTAAGTACCAAGTCGAGACTAATATTTCACAAGTCATTATTCGAAATAGCTTTGTCAACTAATATCTATCTTTATTGTAGCTTTATAATTGCTTCTTCTGCCATAATCCTTAGCTCAACGACTTGAGCACAAATGTCTATTTTCGTGTGCCTACTCATTTCTGTCTTCTCTGTGCAGCTATACGAATAAGGACCTAGATGTTGTAATATCATAGCCAAAATATATATGGAAGAGAAAGAGAAACAAAACACATCACTCAAAAGAAAAGTATAATCAAATCTTGATAAACCAAACATCCCTTAGCAACACAATCCCATCTAAATACAATAAGTTAATTTCATCAATATTGATTTTGAAAAGTTAGCCCCCGGCTTCTCAGTTCGTATATAATATATATCTATGTACTTGAGAAGTTCCTCCTTCCCAATCATCACCCCAACCCAACCGAACCGAGTTGAACAGCCCCACTCCCTGGAATCCACTTGGTTTTATCCTTTCGGCAAATTTCATTTGATTTTCACATTTTCGCCAAATTGCTTCTGACTGACTGTGAGAGAAATTTCGAAATACGAGTACACGAGCAAAATATTGCGCGTTATCGACTTACTCGTAGTTCTTCGAAATTCTTTTGGCTAGGAGCAGACATTTTATTTTCCTCTACAAAGACAAATTGAAATCAATAAATCATTTGCTAAGAAAGAAGGCAGCTTCGATAAAATAAAAGATTTAAGTTTAGACTAGAACTCGTTGGGAGGAAGCAGCCCATAGGGATGATTAAGGACCACCAGCCAGTACTAGAACATTGGCACAGCATAACGCCTTTTCCTAACTCAATATCAAGAGTGTCCCACCACACCGCCACCTCTTGGATCATTGGCGCGCAAAAAAGCGTCTTTGGTGTATTTTATGATTTGTGTACGATATTTAGAACAAATACAAGTGCAAAACAAAAAAAAAACACGTCCTGTGCGAAGTAAAATGGCGACTAACAAACATCCTTATCGTGGCAACGATGACGATGGTTGAAAGCTTGTCCTTAAAGCCTTTCCCAACCTCTCGCCATTTCAAAAATCCTCAGTCAAAGGCAAAATATATATACATATAATTTTGTATCAACATTTACCATACCAATATCCTTGGGAAAAATTGTCTCAAAAGGAATCGAAGCGTTTCGAAAGCGCTTTATGTCTTTTTGATTTGAATTTGAACTGATTCGCATGAATTGATTTGGCGGAATCACAGAATTTATTAACAAACATGGTTGTTGCGCAAACAATATTTGTACTTTGACGGAGGGATTTGTATTTATTATTTTTTTTTTTTTTTCTGTATCAAGGACGAACGCGTTGATGGGTTTAATTTTTTTTTTCTTGTTTTGGATTTTATTTTGTGATCGAAATTGAAAACGTTTCAGATGCTTGGTAACAATTTAAAAAGAAGTAGGTACCTAATCTAACATTGAATTTCAGAGGCCTTGTTGAGACGAGTACCTGCCAGGGTCATATTAGGGTAGGAGTATCCTAGAATTACATGACTCATCTATTCCTCCCTTAAAACTATTCAACTGTAATACTCGTGCTTCAGGGAATGCTCATCAGTTAACCCTTGAGCCCAATTTCGAACGTAGAGTTAAGTTCTGAGTTTTTTTCTTGAGCCGTGCTACACGAAACACGAATGTGGAATGCTCTGATTTACCCATACATTTCAAGCTCCAAAACTTCAAAACCAATATATATCGGAGTCTCCTCTATTTCCCTATTTCTCTATTTTCCTAGAAATTGATTTTTTTTTTTTGAATCGGAAAAATATATTTTCAAAAAAATTTCAGTACAAGATTATTTCAAACTTGAATACGCCCCAGTGTAAGAATTTTGATCGAAATCGGTAGAGCTGTAAATGAGAAAATTTTAAATAAAAAAAAACGGTTCGGGGACTTGTACCGGATTTGAAAATTTTTGTTTACCCAAATGTAGACCATGCCTGTAAAAGCACACGTCATTTCATTTTGTCAAAATTGTTGGACCGTTTTTTAAGATCAATAAGATTATGGGAGGAACTGCTCGTTTTGGAGCTCAAATTAAAATTTTCATTTGTCCTCTAGGAAATCACCCAAGCAGTAATAAAATCCCTTTAGCGGTACAGGTATGCAAAAATACAGGCAATCGGAATTGCGGGACCCACTGTTTCCCTATTTTCTATCATTGTAATGTAAATTTTGATCAAAATTTTGAGTTCGATTTTTGTCATCAATGGGTTGCTGGTTTACTCATTACATATTGTTCAGGCATAACACTTACAACATGTAATTGAGTTAGACTAGTATGCCCAACAAGGATGAACACGAATAAAATAATGTGAATTATAAGCGACATAGAAATAAGACACCGCATTCTCCGCTTTAGTTCAGCCGCCATCCCTGGAGATAAAATATCTGAGACAACAACCTTCAGTCTCAGAACATCGTGCCACACATCCTCCTATCCTTCTTTCTCTTCTTAACTTCACGCCCGCGCTATGTTGAAACATATAAAGGGTAATCTAATCCCTTGAGCGCGGGTACAAAAAAAAAAACAAAACAACAAAAAAAAAAAAAATTGCTTAATATACCCACTGCAAGTCCGAACACTGTTATTCATTAAGAAACCGATCAGTTATTTGCTTAAGCCTAGTACGCAGATCGCGCTAAATTTTATCAAAATTCTATCCAAAATTTAGCCAAGCTAGAATTATGTCAAGCATTTTATACGAGAGGTATCTACGCTGCTCCAGCTTAAAATTAGAAATTTCTCTTCGAACTGTACATAACTTATCTGTCAAAATTTCGCGCACGAAATAATTGTCTAGCACATTTATTCTCGAGCTAAATTTCAATTTGAAATGGAAGAATATTCGAAGACAAACGTTTTACAATATTTTCCACAGCAAAAACCACTCATCCATTAATTTTTAAAAAATCTCACTTTAAAAAAAATTTTGTTTAATTTTTTGAAAAATTTCATCTAGAGAACAATTGTTTTCTGTGACACATTCTCCACAAAGGTTTTATATGTCAAAATTTAGCTTGGATTTTAGCTAATGTTTGGAGAAAATGTGTGAGATAAAATTTGGCGCGATCTGCGTACTAGACTTTACATGGAGAGAGTTGGAGAGAGACAATGAATTTTAATTTTAGTCTTCTTTGCTCGCAGGGAAACTATTTTATTGATATTTCAATTTTGAGTAGGGTAAAAGAGGATAAATTTGCTTAGGGATTGTAAAACTATTTTTTAAACGGGAGGCCTTATAGACTAGATTTTTCTGCAATCGATAGATTTTTTCTTCAAGTATGAGAAAGTTATTTCTTTATCAATCAATTAGGAAAAATCAAGATTTATGAATTTTTGAAAGTACAAAATTAAAAAAAAAGAAGATTCCAAGACAATATGGGATAAATCGAGGTAAAGCTTTCAGGTGGGTCAATAAGTCCCTGAAACAAAACTCTAATCCATCATTTTGTTTGTCATGAAGAATTTTTCAAAAGGGCGTACCCAAATTTTCTGACAGATCTGTCAAATTATTTTGTTGCGGCGGCCATTTTATATAGAAGCCATTTTGTGAGTTTCAATTGTTCATTCAACATCAGCTCGCAAACCGAGCAAGGTTAGGTTAGATTGACGCTGCTGTTTGCAGGAGAGCCGACACACTTAAATATTGATACCACATTGAATGTTGGAGACTTTCTCCCTAATCGTTAAAACCATTTGAGGTCCTTGTAAAGTGAGGAGTTCACCTATATCTTTGCCAGATCATTGGCATTTAGGATAATTGTTGTTGAAATTTCCCAAATGGAGTTTAAGTCTTTGGAATAAAGCAGGACATGTATAGAGAAGGTCTGGAATCGATTTATTCAATTCTTCATCCATTCAGATCCCGCAGAAATTCATAAATTAAATTCCAAGCAACGTGCTGTTATAACACCTGTTACGGAGCCCATGTGCGATCCGCTTAAAGATATTTAACCTTTGGAGCGCTTCAGATTCAGCATTGGCCAAATCTCTTTCATTGCCCAGTAGCAGGTGGTGATATTGTTTCACCTAAGGTTTGTTCCCAGTATAGCATCTTGTTTTAGCCTAAGTTCACACGGAGCGATGTGAATATCTATATTTGCCTTATCTGGTAATAAGGATATCATTATTCCACTTTCAGCGAGTTCGTCGGCTTTACAATTTCCTGGAGAGGTGAATATTAAACTGTTGTACCATCTTCATCGGAGACGATAGGCTGTAAACGGCTGTTATTGATTTGGTAGAGACAGAACCAAGAAAATTTAATGGCTGCTTTGCTATCAAAGAAGAGTAGAATATCTTTATTTTAACGGACTTCTTTAATCGCCAAACGTTCAGCCTGGAACAAGTTACGGTGATTGGGAAGACAAAAATAGATACTTAAGTTTAGTTTGTTTCAGTATGGACCTTCACCAAGCCCCTCATTAGTTTTTGATCCATCGATGTAAAAATGGTTTGAATCGTGGTATGGTAACTTTAAGTTAAACCGAACAGAAGCTTTACCAATATTCTGGGGACTCTTCCCAACCGCTTTTAACCATTCACAACCAGTTACCTCAATTTCGGTGAGCTCGTTCTTGCACAACTTCCCGCAATCCACACAAGAAAAGATCGATAAAATCCACGGTTTGATTATGGACGATCGGCGAGTGAAGATAGGCGAGCTTGAAGAGGTCCAAAGGCCTTTCACATGGATCAGTGATTTCGATTTTACATATATATTTGGACGTGAAAAAGTCTCCCACAAGATGGGCTGCCGCGTTGGCTCACAATCCACAAGAAACTCAATCGTTTTAAAACTTCAAAGGAGTGTTGGAGATGTTCAAGAAAAATTCGGCCGATTTCGAGTGCCGTTTTGTAACCGTGGATGAAACATGGATTCATCACAACACCCCAGAAACCAAGGAAATGCCCAAACAATGGACTTCTCCTGTTGAATCAAGGCCGCAGAAGGACAAGTTGGGTTTTTCAGCAAACGTTGTCGTGGCGGCAATTTTTTAATTTTGGATCGATACCAAGCCGATTTGAAACATTTAGCGAAGAAAAAAGTTATTTTCCATCAGGACAACGTACCGGGTTGCACAAGTCCGCAGTGACAATGGCAAAATTGCATGAGTCAGGTTACGAACTCCTTTCTAATCCAAAATATTCCCCAGTTTTATCCCCCTGCGACTATTTCTTGTTTCCAAACATGAATAATTGGTTCGAAGGTAAGAAATTCGGTTTAAACGAAGAGGCCATCTTTTAAGCAAACCCGTATTTTGAGGGGCTGGACAAATCGTATTATTTTGGGGGCATGAAAAAATTGGAGAAACATTGCTGTGAAGTGCATCGAGCTAAAAGGAGATTATGCTGCGAAATAAAATGTTTTCACCCCGAAAAGAGTGTTCTTTATTTCATTTTTTCACGGACTTATTTGCCCAACCTAAGAATAGAATGACGCCTGATTTCTTAATTGAATTTTAATGCATCCAAAAGAAATATCAAAAATTGTTAAAAATGTTTTTCGATTGACCTATAAAAGCCATAAGTCCCATTTTTGAAGCTAATCTTTTGAGTGGTTAAGGCTGTTCATTTATCGAGTTAAATACCAGAATTGCCAGATCAATTTCTTGGGGTTTCCAATCATTGTGATGTACGATTTGCTTAAAATCTCGAGTTCGATTATGTTACCTAATACAAAGCTTGTATTTAAGTACATTACATTAAAGAGCTTTAAATAAAATCTGCCCTATCAACTTTGGGACTTAATTGTTATTTTCGACACAGTAAAATGTTCGACAAGAAAATTTTTCAATATACCTACCACTACCTATGTAATTTCTTCAGGAAGCCTCGTGCTTCGGTACTATTCATCTCAACTGATACTGGATGAGCCCCTCGTCAATACTCAACTTTTGTTAAGCTCATTTCATCAAACATGAATTTTTTTGATGAAAATCTAATGTTCGCACACAGGAAAGACTGCGAGTTGTAAGGATTAGCTTCACTTAGGGCTCTCACAAGAAACTTGTCTACGGAGCATGTAGACACATGTGTACACACTTTGAATAAATTATTATAATTGCTTTCATCCAGAAAAGTCTTACTCCAACCTCAAAGATTTCTTGTTTTTTTAGAGTTACCTTCTACAGCGTTCACCTATGGTTTATCTTCTATGTATAATTTTATAGGTGTACATCTTTCCTGAAACTCCCTTTCTATACTTTCATGAAAAGCCTGAACAAAAATTTTCCAATTTCATCTAACAAAGGCCATCTTAATAAATTAATTCGCTTTTATAACCATCTGCATCGATATTTCCTACCTTGAATAGAAAACTCCATTCTCAAAGCCTCAGTGTTAATCCGAAAATGATTATTATCATAAAAAAAAAAAAAAAAAAAAACTAATTATAAATCCACCTCGCGCAACCATTCACGTTTACACAGCCTTTTGGAGGGGAAAGTCCGTTCACAAAGGTTGTCCGCGTTGTCGGCCTCGGCCTCGTCGTTGTCGGCCTCGGCCTCGTCGTTGTCGTCTTCGTTGACGCCGCCGACGCCGCTGCCGACCACGCCGACGAAGACTCCTTATCGTGGGCACAAAGTTAATTTCCTCATATTAATTTATTGAGTCCTGCACCTTCTTGGTGGTGCAGTTAATCTACCTAAATGGCGCACGCCATTGAATTTCATTTAGAGCGTCCATCGTCGCGTCGAGTCTTCGTCAGATGTTGTGGTTGCATTGCAATCTGTGAAGTATCTTTCTACCTGGACAGTGACGGTGAACGCACACAGTGGGACAGATTGAAGAAAACAGCTGGACTAATTTCATAGGCGAACAATTTTAGGGGAATTAGTACGTTGTTTAAACGATTTTGCAAACAGTAATCGAATAAAGCATCATGATATCTCTCGAATTTTACTAAAGTTAAAAACATCGAGTACTTATCTGTTTTATATTTTAAGTATCGTGCTAAGTTCATATGACTCTCTGACACTTCCAGTTGTCAAACAGGACTGTTTACTTAAATTTTTGCAAGAACTCTCTTTGTTTTAGGTGTGTTCTAGTTTATTTAAAAAAAATAACCGAGATATTATACGAGAAGGAAAACTTGAAAAAATTGTTTTATGGTTTTTACTCTTAGATGGCCTAATGTCGCTGTAGTTCTAATATCTCGTAACACGGAAAAGTCAATTTTTTGGGAGACACAAAATTTATTTAAAGTATACTTATAACTTATAAATTGACCAGATTTCAGTTTAAGATTTGTTTATTAGTACTCCACGCTGTCTCATAATTAACTGCTATTAAAAGACAGGTAACGAGGAACTAGACTTCTGTTTGTTGTTCAGTTATGGTTTAAGAGGTATTGCATTTATCTGGATAGGAAGTATTATTTCTTGGAAACCCGGTATATTTTTTGGTAAAGAGGTATTTTCATTTCATGGTTAAGCAAAATTTCAGCGAAAAAGTTATTTTTCGTTAGTAATGGTTAAGGAGGTATTGTATTTATCGGCATATGAAGTATTATTTCCTGGAAAACCGGTGTATTTCTTTCGTTATGAGGTATTTTCTTGTCATATTTTAGAAATATTTCAGAGGAAAAGTTCATTTTTGTTAGTAATGATTTACGAGGTATTGTATTTATAGGCTTACGAAGTAATATTTCTTAGTAACCCAGTATATTTCTTGGTTACGAGATATTTTTCTAAGTCACGAATTATTTTCTTGTGATGACTCACTGGGTAACAAGATATATCAACTGAAAAAAGTTCATTTTGGAATGTAAATAGTCTAAAAGGTATTCTATTTATCGGTCTACGGAGTATTATTTTTTGGTTACCCGGTAAGTTTCTTACGAGAAATTTTGTTGTCATGATTCACTGGATTACGAGATATTTCAATTAAAAAAGTTCAGTTTGGAATCTACTAGATAAGAGGTATTGTAATTTATCGCCTCCCGAGGTATTGTTTTGGACGATGGGGTAATTTCATGGCATAAACTACATTGAAGAGAAGAGCAAAGTTCAGGTTTACAAGATATTTCAACAAAAAGTATTCATCTTGGGACTCAATTGAAAATATATTTAGCTACATCAGATTCCGAAAATTTTTTAGCCTAAAACTGCATCAAAATAAAAAAGTCGATTTTTGGGCTAAGAGGTATTACAATATATCTATTGTATTGCATTATCAGCTATTGAGATATAACGATTCAAAAAATGGTCGCTTTTTTTTTTTTGGTTTCGAGGTATTAGAACTAAAACCACATTATACTGTCCAAAATTAATCAATATTCAATTTGAGGATCATAAAACCGTTTTTTAAAGAGATGTTTTTTAAAGAGATATTTTTTCAACACAAGCGATTTATTGAAATATTGCGATTTAAAAAATGGCTGATTTTTTTGGATGACGAGGTATTATGTAAAACATATGTTGTCGAAAAATAACCATATTCAATTTGAGGATCATAAAATCTTTTACCAAAGAGATTATTTAGCGTACCTACAAGCCATCTACTGAGATATTACAATTTATAAAATTATCGCTTTTTTGGATTACGAGGTATTAGAATTACAACAACAGTAATGGTGTCAAAAAATAATTATTATTTAATTTGAGGATTAAAAAATCCTTTATTAAAGAGATTTTTACATTTTTTTAGGTACCATGCACCGCTTAACTTAGAAGCGTATGAATAGCTCAAATTTTCGACACTTGAACCTGAATAACTTTTCTTAATAACGTAAGAATGACGAAAGATTTTTTCTGTTTGTTTAATCTGACAAAAGACTGTTCAACTCTTAAGCGAACTGTGAATTGAAGCTTATTCCCTGTTTTAACCTGACTAGAGACTAGCTACAACCACAAACTGAACGTCACCTGACTCCAAGCAGACTCGATGAAATCGATTCGTCATCAAGATAGACATATTGAACGACCTAAAAATTCCTTTGGGAATTTAAACGATATCTAAGTTTGTTAAAAGAATAAATTCTACTTGGTCGGTCCCACTGTAAGAGCCGGTTTAACGACATTCAATAAACCCAACTTTGAGCCCAACGTCGTCTTTTAAGTCCCTTTCTTAAGCCTAGACATAGCATAATGTTGCTTAAGAAATTAATAAACTCTATGACCATGTCTAAATGCCAATCTATTTTCTGAGACTGATGACAATTGAATTCATGTCTTTTTCACAAATTGCATTTAAATATAGGTAGGTACATTTAGTTATCAGTGTTCATCGCTTTACGAACCTAATGACCCTTAGCCAACGATGACGGTTCGTTTAGAATGTTCAGTGAGATAACCATGTCCAACAAGTTCATAACGGACGAAGATAATGGTAATGACTAAGCATATCATACTCTGGATGCGATGATGGGCTCTCTCCGGCCGAGGCGCGATTGTGGCAATACAACAAGGATACACATATAGATGGCTGCAAAAAAAAGTTAGTTTTGCATCCTAATCATCGTCATTGTCATCGTCGTCGTCGTCATCGTGTCGTTGGCGTTGTTGTCATCAAGCTTGCTTTTCACTCAGTTTTCTAGTTGTATATGATGCTGTAATTAGCAGCCAGTAGGGCTTCAACACTTTCTACCATAGATGAAACGTATGTACGAAGAGAGCGTATCCTTAATAAAATCAACGAACTTTCTTCACTATATAGATGAGGATATAGGATCTACAGTGTTTAGAACAGTAGTTGGGCTTGGGAATGAGGAAAACTTTAAAACCATCACATCCTGCATCATTCGTGTGCTCTATTAATGCTTCTGCTTCGGATGCAGTTTAACTTGAAACAAGTTGAGTGCTAATGACTTCGAACGATGAGAAAACCAACTAGAGGTCGTAAAGGGGCAATTGGTCTTCATACAGATAAAATATAGCACGAGCATATTTCTGTATTAAATAAAATCCCTCATGAACTCTGTGCTTGATGTTAATTAAGGCAATTATTGTGGGGAAATGCGGTTAGAGTTTACTTAGAGGAAAGGTCAGAAATTAATAAAACTAAATGCGCTGCAATTTGTTGAATTATAATTTTGTTTCTTTTGATAGGAAATTAATGGTTTTGCTGGTCTAATGCCTCTGAGACTTGTTCGATTGCTGAGTTTTGTCTTCTAATTGATAATTCTAAGTTGATTTTTGATCAATTCCAATAATTTTTCAAGTAACCAACAAACTTCTCGAAAAAGGTTACCAAAGTATGTGTTCACTTCGAGGACTATAGTTTGAGTTCGAATGTTCGGATCTTTAAGATCAAGGTGTTAAGGGTGTCCAATAATTTTTGCACTATTCTGTGATTTGCAGACATCGATTTTAAATACTTCAAATTCAAAAGCTTATGCATTTTTTTGGTATTTTTGAAGCACAACATAATAGTAGACAATATTGTGACAAAAGTTCAAAAGTAGCGACAGGTCGGATTTTAAAGGACAACGAGAATTTGAATATTATCAGATATTAAAAGATATTGATATTGAAAAGAATTTTCTAGATAGTCATAAATAGGAATCAACGGGGAGTTCCACTGCAACCAATATTTCTGAACATTCTTTCTTCATTTTAAATGTTGATTTTTACTTGCGATTAAGGTGCTATATGGGCAAGTTTTGCATTGGAAAACAAAATCGAACTCGAGGTTTTGATCAAAGTTGACATTAGGATTATAGAAAACACGAAAAATAAAGTGTGTCCTGCAATTCCAGATCTCCCAATGTACGCTAATATGCCTACAGAGTGAGGAGATGTAGATCTACAGAAAACGCACTGCTTGAACTCACCTCGCTAGTACCTTACAGAAAGCTATAGACACTAAAGAAACACCATTCCCAGACAAAGAGGGAGCATTTGATAATACTTTCCATATCGAAGTAAGAAAGTTTTTACCCAATACCATAACTAGATGGATTGGTAAAGTGCTGGGCACAAGAGCAGCAGAAGCAATAGCAGGACCAAATATGCAGGGAATCATCACAACAAGAGATTGTCCATAGAGGCTGTACTATCACTGATAGAGTGAATGAGCTGCCTGGAATTCTCACGTTTCAAGGCATACGATGCATCGGTTTTCGCTGATGATATCGTTATTACGGCACTGAGAAGTTTGGAAAAACTCTGTGAGATCATCTATTCAAACAGGACTAACTATTACAAGCAAATGGTGTCTATCTGGTTATGTATCTATTTTACCATTTACCTAGAAAAGACTTCTGCCAGGCAGGAAACCTATTCGGTTAGCTGAAGAAGAAATAGTAACAGAGAAAGAAGTAACATATCTAGGAATCATACTACGGGCGGTCCGATAAGTACTTAGCTTCACTGCCCGATGGTGCCAGTATCGCAAAAGAGATTTACTATCGTCTAGTACAATCTTTTGGACGGCTACTGTCAAAATTTCAGCCTAATAGGACTCGTAGTTTTGTCTTTACCACGTGTGGAAACCAGCTTTCCCATGAGTTTTAGAAAAATGGAAAAAGAGCAATATCGGTCGGTGATTCAATTTATGTTTCCGGAAGGGCGCCGTCAGAAATGGGTATAGCGAGTTTCAACGTGGTCGCACATCGGTTTTTGAAGAGCCCCGTCCAAGTGCCCGAAAATGGCTACCACAAAGGATAACATGTCAAAAATCCACGATCTCGTATTGGCAGACCGCCGATTGAAGGTTTGAGAGAAAGCTGAAACAGTGGACATCTAAAAAGACCGCGTGGGTCATATCCTCCATGAAATATTGGGCATGAGAAAGCTGCTCAATCCTAACAACAAGCGCAACAGTGAGACCATGGCAAAGTGGTCGAATTGCACTACGAAAAGCTACCCCATCCACCGCATTCTCCAGATTTGGCTCCGTGCGACTTCTTTTTGTTTGTAAACTTGAAAAAATCACTCGCCGGGCGGAAATTTGAGTCGAATGAGGTGGTCATCGCTGCCACAGAGGCCTACTTTGCAGACCTCGAGAAAATCTATTTTTCGGATTGGTTAAAGAAGTTGGAGCATCGCTGGATCAAGTGTATCGAATTGACTTTGTTGAGATAAATAGCCACTTTTCCAAAAATGTTGGTTTGTAGTAAGTACTCATCGGACCGCCCTCGTAGATATTAAACTCCTCTGGAATAAGCACATAGAATATGCCGTCAGGAAACTCACAATAGCTCTTATGATGTGCAAGATACTTGCAGGTAAATCATGAGGCTGCAAACCATATATCCTTATGTGGACGTACACCAAGATGGTAGGACCAATCATTACCTATGATGCGCATAAAAATAAAATTGGTAGTGCAATAGGACCTATAGTGTCTTACAACCTTCAACCATTCCTGTATGAGTGTTTTCATGAATGGAGGAGACCTACAATTTTCTGCCGATTTCTAACGGCTAATGAGTAGCACTTTTCATGACAGAAGATACTCTTGGAGCATTTGGCAATTCCAAGTAAGAGGCAGAACACCCACTTTTTTGCAGCGGCTGAGAATTGAATCCAAGACTCTCCGCATGACAGTCCATCACACTAGCAATTATTCCAAGGGGTACTACTATGGTGCGGCTGCATGGCGCAAAAGAACCAAGTTGCAAACAACTAAGAAAGCCCTAGGAAAGTCCAAGGGCTTGCTTGTTTATTGGAGCAGGTCTGTCTTGTGTTTAACGTGGACACCTATCGATGTACGACTTAATTCCACGAAAGGCCTACCTTCATAAGAGTCAGATTGAGTCCTGATCATTAACCCCGATTCAGCCGAAGCCAATTCAGTAGCAATTGTGACATGTTGCAGCATGTGCACACCTCTGGCTTAGAAGCGGGTCTTTCTAACACCTCTTGAATTCAAGCACGCTTGAAAACCATAAATGTTTCCGCATTTGGAATAAACCACAACCACCATGATACGAGTACTCCCACTAGGGGGCCTACCTCATTGATAGCAATTGAGCGGAAAGTAAGCATACGCAAACCCTCAAAATCCTTCCGGTGGAGCTTCGCAACCGAGGTCACTTACAGATGAGTTTCTGCAAAACTCCGGGCCTGTCAGCCTTTAGGATACACACACCAAGAAATTTGTCGAAATAGTAACCAACTTAGTGTGGTTCCTTTTGGTCTTTATTTACCTTACGGAAAGCTAGAAAAAATACTCCTAGTCCTTTATTCGCCTTACAACGAACCAACGATAATTTCTCACTAATCCACAGGAACCTAGAGGTTAACTCCTATCTTATTAGATAGGGACAGTAGGAAGCTCATTAGTCCATTTCAGCAAACTAGGAAAGATATTCCTAATCTTTGTTCACCTCCTTACATGAAATAGGAACGATAATCCTATACCCTATCTAGTTAGTTCAGTTACTTACGTACGTAACCTATCCACATGCACCACGAGGAGGTCGATAGGAACCCGGAGTGTAAAGAACCATCAATAGTAGAACTTCCAATAGCTATCCATCAGCTATCATCATTCAAGAATCATGGAATTACCATCGGTCAGTAGCAATCCAGTCCACGAGAATTTAATCAACGAATTCCTCGAACCTCGGACATTCCTTAGCGTGTTTATTGGAGCAATGAGAACTTGCCCTAAAGCAGCGATGGAGGTTATTCCTCATCTGTCTCAATTACATGTAGTAGTTGGAAAGTGTTGCTAAGGGAGCCTTTATGATTTGTCAAGGAAATGACTGGGTCCGTCAAATGTATAAGTTCTGGGGAAAGGGACTGCCTTTAAAGACAGCAGGAACTAACCTTATCGTAATTCCTAGGGACAGAATTATTATGACATAAAATTTTGTAAAAAATTGGGTAGGTGAAACAGAAAACTACACTCTCAAAAGCCTTTAATGCCATTAAGTGGTTCATGGATGTATCGAGAACGACAGAAGGGACTGGTTCTGGAATTTTGTGGCCTAGAACCAAAATTTCCATACCAATGAGACAATCCACTAGCATTTTCAAGATGAAAGTCAATGCCATAGCAAAATGTGCCGGTCGAAATCTCGAAAGAAATTACCGAAACCAGAACATTGTCATTGAGTCAAATAGCTAAGGCGTACTCAAACCACAAAGCTCATACGCCATCACGTCTAAGTTGGAGTGGGAATACGTAGGCAAGCTAAACGAATTTGGCAAGAACCATAAAGTCTCACTTCATTGGATACCTTGACATGTAGTAGGTGCCCAGAGAAATGAGGATGCAGCCTTCCTAGCAAAGATAAACACATGGACTCTTTTCATAGGGCCAGAGCCTCAAGGGCGGAATAGTAGAAAACAGGATTAACATCGAAATCAAAATAGACGAGGAGGCTAAAAAGATCTAAAAACTGGAAACAACTTCCAAGACTTAGGCAGGCCAAACTACTTCTCAGGAACTATAAGCAATATCTTTTCATGAACTGTATCAGTTTTAGTAGGAACAATCTACGAATAGTAGCGGAAGAGGACTCCTCACGGGTCAATGTAAACTTAGAAGATACTTGAGTATTCTTGGCCTAGAAAATAACCCCACATACAGATTCTGCAATATTTATGACGAAACGCCGGAACTCATTGGTACTAGGCAGATGCGAAGCACTAATGCTTTAAAGAAACAAGTATCTGGGACGCTTCACAGGTATAAACTTGGAGGAAGAACTGTAGGGCACTCTGGATGGGGGCACAATAGATCTTGAGATCTTGTGCACACAAATATGACTTGTACCAAATTTAAACCAGATTGGTTTACCCGTTCAGGTTGTAGCTTGACTTGCATTGAAAAAACAAACGCAAATACCGTCGAAAGGCATTACTAAAACCATCTTACGTACTTTAAGTATTTTTTGGCAAGGAATAAGCTTATCTTAAATAACTTAACATGCGCAAACTATCAATTGTGTTAAATTTAATCGAAATCATTCAAACAGTTCCTGAGATAACACCCTAAAACACCCTCGAAATCTTCATGTTATTTTTTCACATCAATGTATAAATACAAAAATCTTAACTCTTCAAAAATTATAATCATGCCAGAATCCCCGTTGTAATTAAATCCAATCCCGCATTGCACCCATCATCGCATATAGAAACACACAAAACAAATCTTCAAAATCCCTACAACATCAAGCAAAAACACAGCCAAATCCAATAACAGGAGTACCTACAGAAGACCCCCTGCCAAGCAGCTTTATTGCTATTCTTTGAAAAACAATTAACCACATCCATTGTGCTATTAAATAGCAACAAGGAGAACAAAAAAATTTCAGCTAAGGGTTGAGATATCGGGAATAGATGGATGGATGCAAAAAGAACAACAAAAACAATAACAAACGACACAAGAAGTGAGGATAACAACAACAATAACAAAATAATATAATACAAGCACCAAAATGAAGTGAATTACGACGATGGCGACGCTCCGGATTGGCATTGCTGTGTGCTTCTCGATTGAATCGGGACGGGGTGAGTCGGGCAAATTACGAGAGGGGACCTCAATTGATGGATGCCAGACCAAACCAGCAGAAGAAACTTAGTTCCGTGAAGTGGAAACGGCCGGCTAGGCGATGGTGGTGGTGAGGTGGCGCTGCTCTGCGACGGCGACGGCTGGCAGCTAAGGATCAAGTAATGCTGGAAATAATGAAAAATCCATAAAGCTAGGATTTGCCATTTGCAATTTCCTCGGAACACTTTGGTTGGTTTTTCGCCCGTTTAGCAGCCCACCATACTTGCCAGTTGGCAACCACACGATATTACCCCCAAATAAATCAATGAATGCCGCCATGATGCAAGAGGATAGGAGATATCACAGAAATTATTGATTGTCGCTGAGATCCGTGCAATAGTCGTTTTATGGTCGTCGTCGGGCATGGGGATCGTATCTCTCTGTAACTGACTGCGGTAATCGTAATTGAATGTGGAAATGAATTAAGTGCGGATGGGAATGGAAGACAAATATGTAATTGCCAGTCTTTCACACTTTCGTATAAATCATATTTTTGTATAATTAAAACAACCCGATATCATGATGAACGAGCGGGGCTTCAGAAAAGCTCCATGGTGGGTATCGCGGTGGATTTAATGAAATCTGGTTCAAACATGAGCTGGGGTTTTTCTTGGTCTTTCAATAGAAATAACGCTCCTTCCTGTTCGTGTGCTCGGGGAGAATATGGAGAGGATCTGCAATGGGAAGCACTAACAGGAGACGCTATTTTCACCACAAGAGCTTATCTTGGGGTATTTGTTTCTTCGGCGCAAGATGTAGTACCCGTGAAATAATAGTTTTTGTGTTTAGGTGGCAGCGGCTGGGAGTCGATCCCTAACCTTCGGCGGGACAGCCCAACACACTAACCATTACCATTACGTTATTAACTATTACAGTGTGTATTTTTTATTTTTTTAAAATTATGTTGGAGGTATTAATTTAATATGTGCGAGGAAAACTTAAATTTACAAGTTCTTAAAGTTCATTAAAAATTAGTTCCATGCATTATGAATAGCTCAACCTTCCTTGACACAGCCAGCAGCGGTTCACTTTTATTTAATATGTGTCTGGTTTTAATTTCCAAAGCACGCCCTGTGACCATAAAGATAGGTAGGTAGGTACCACCACAAAAAAGAATTACAGAAAAAAAAAACATAACAATACCCAAGCCCGTATGAGGCATGACCTAAGCAAACTGTGATAAATCATCAATTAGTAAGCAGGGTTTGTCTTCGGAGTATAATGGTTTATTGGTTTTTCATGAATTTATTTATTATATTTTGTCTTTTTTTTTTTTTTGATAATTATTTTTTTTAATATCTTTTAATGTGGCATTAAAATTATGAAAAATTTTATTGATAAACTCAGGTATAACAGAATAAGGACAGTCGACTCCACTTATCTGAAAACTTCATAAAATTCATTATTTTAAATGCTTAAACAACACTCTGAGCCAAAAATAGGAAAGAATGACGTTATTAATAAGTTTAAGTTCTTAGAAGCTTAGAAAATAATAAAATGCACGACTGGATCGCACGAACTTCCTTTTGTGTTTTTTATTTATAAATATAAAACATGAATTTAATGAGATAAAAATTTTCAAATGCATGGAACTAATTTCTTATTTTCGGAAATGTATAAATTTATGCAAACAAAGTTTAAAAATCGTTTTATTATTAAAGTAATTTTTTATATAAGAAATTTCTTTAAAATTTTTCGAGAACAAAATTTGGGATGCAAATTTTAAGTAGTTAGTAGTATAGATTTTAGGAAATAATTTAAAAAAATAATTTTAATATTAATAATAATTTTTAAGGATTTGATTTTTCAAAAATAAAAACTTGGAATTTTTTTTTTTTCAAAATCCTAAAAAATATTTTTATAGGTATACAATATTTTTTTAAACTTAAGGGGGCTTCTGCTAAAAATTTTGGGTTAAAATCGTTAGAGTCGTTGATGGGAAAATCGAAAATCAAAAAAACGGTTCTATGACAGGTACCATTTAACATTTTGCCCCCAAATTTTTTTTTTTTTACCAAAATAAAGTCCAGTAGCTAAGGCTGTGGGTGGAGGTACAGACATACAGACAGACAGACGGAATTGCCGGCCCACTTTTTTCGTCTTCGCTATCATCGTAATGTCAACTTTGATCAAAATCTCGAGTTCGATTTTTTTTCCAAATGCAGAACTTGCCCTATAGTACCTACGCAAGTACAAAAGACGGCTCAATGTCAAATAGGTTCTATTTATACACAACCTTAACATGACCGCCATCAGTTTAGGATTAAGTTCACAATTGGCTTATCCACAACATCAGGGCCGGAGCAAAATGCATGTGGATAATCTAGGCTAGAACAAGTACTAATCCGGTGTAATTTTATATTGGCATGTATAAGGGATGGAATATACTCCTTGCTTATGGACAGCTAAGCTCGTGTATCCTTAGGGTATAAGATCGAAGACAGATTCCATTAAATACCATATCGCTTTCGCAATTTTGGGCAACCAAAGCCATCATATGGTTCTACCTATAGTACCCACAATGAGGCCTACTCTCAGACAGGCTGAACCAATCCGTCTGCTGACTATGATACTAGAACTCAACGGACCCAGAGGCTTCTGTCTCCAAAAGTACCAGAATTAAGGTTCCGATATTGCTTCGCAACCGTAAAGGTGACTTTCAGAAGGATTCCTTACAGTCTGGGGACTGGTAACCACTTGCTATCCTGATAGTTAGTAGTTGAAATACATAACCGGTAGTCATGCCAGCGCCTCAAACAACCAACCTAGACAGCAAAGGGTGATGTTAATTCAAGGAGCACCAGTAACAAACTGGAAGTCATTCAGCCAAACACCCTAAAACAGCGAGATAAAAACATCTTACCTGAGAGTGGACAAACACTAGACCCTAACTCTACGCCTTTTGAGAGCCTCATTGGCGAATATTGTGCAGGATTTTCTCCATTATCTCTATTAAAAAGAATATGCACTGCTACACGCTCTACATGAACTCAGCCAGAGTAATTGTTTGCAAAAAAGTATTCTAGGAACTGTAACGTGTTACAGGCCAAGTACAGCTAGAAGTCCACATTTGCTCTACCGATCGCCAAATCTACAGAATAAGAAGCGTTTCCAGTCAGTCGATGTCAAGTTATGTCAAACCAAGTCTTACTATCCCCAAATCAAGGAGTGAGTCCCCTTTGTTTTAAATTTTGTGCGCACAATTATTAGAGAATATGAAAACCCTTGAAAAGTTTTAAGGAAATTCGGAGAGGATTTAAACAGTGCACATTGGTTTTGAATACCTGAACAACATCGCAATAAGGGGGGAATATTTGGCTGGATAAAGCATTCCAACTCCGTATAGAAGAGAAAATCTCAGACCTTAACAGTACGTTCCAAGTTGGGCCCTAGTATGTAGACATTCACTTATGTGGTTGAAACTGAAACACCCAGAAACTGAAAGCTTCCGTAGAAACGGTGCAGCGGCAGCGCATCCGGTAGAAACCTTTGCGCACTGCCCCCCTCGGTTACCTAATTCTGAAAAAAACATTTCCGTGTGCGTGTGCATTATCTGCGTTCATAAAGTCAGATTTTCGATCGAACTAACCTAGCCCAACTGCAGTACATACCGTTCATAAACGTCAAACAGTCGTCAGCGTCGGGCAGATTGTGCAGCAGAATTTTTTTGGCGGCGGAAGAGCGGAAATTTATAAAATTAATTTTACAGAAGAACTGCGATTGTACTAGCGCAGATTTTCTGCGTTTATGAATACACCCATACTCTTGAAGGATTTGTCACTTCCTCGCAAAAGACAGTATAAGTACATCCCAGAAACACATTTTTGTAGCAGTGGGGATTCGAACTCAGACCATCTGCATGAAAGTCCAACGCACCAACCATTATAACAAGGCATATGCACCAAGTTCAATCTGAGCTCAAATAAGCGGGGTTTACTGTACACGAAATAAAATAAACATTGTGTCATAAATTCTCGCAGAAGCGGCAACATATGAAATCGTTTTTTTTTTTTTCTTCGACTTATCGTTGGTTGTGCAATCAACTTTATTACTTTTGTTTGTTTTATTTTTTTTTTTTTTCAATAGGAAATGCTTCTGAATGCCAAACCAACACTAACGTGTGTCGATATATGCAAGAACTTTTTTTGAAATTTGGAGATACACGAGATTCACTTTTATAAGATTATTGTATTACTATCAGTCTTAATGCGAAACCAACAACACTTAAAATGCAATTTTTTCCAAACTGTTATATTAGTGTAATATATGTATGTAGTATAATCATGAGATGTAAATCAGGTATTAAAGGCTTAAATTATTAGGGTGATCCCAAAATACAAGTTCTGCATTTGAAAAAAAAAATCGTACTCGAGATTTTGATCACAGTTGACGATGATAGCGAAGACGAATAAAGTGTGTCCGACAATTCCGTTTGTCTGTCTGTATGTCTGTACCTCGATCTACATCCTAAACCACTGAACCTATTTTCTTCAAACTCGGTAGTTAAGGGTCTTCTGTGATTCCCTAGAGGGAACATTTTTTTTTAGCTCTAAAACTAACTAACCATACACCCGTAATACATACATAATCTTATTTATCTCGAAAACGGCTCAAACTATTTTGATAAAAACAAAAGATACTTATATAGACATGGACCAGTGGTACCACTTTACTTCAATTGGAGTAGATCTACTTCTTTTTTTCAAAATATTTCAAAATCTACTTCCTACTTCGCACCATCATCAAAATACTTAAATCTACTTCAATTTAAAAATCTCTGTTTCAATCTACTTCAATTTTACAAAATAAAGCCCAAATGTACTTCTTTTTCTCTATTTCACTTTAAGTAGTACAGTGAAAGCTCTAATAAGCGGACACTCATGGTCCCCCAATTTTTGTCCGGTTATGAGAACTGTCCGTTTAAGGGAAAGCAATAAAAAAAAACTTTTTTTTTAACTTCATATTGATTCTGATTAATATTGGATCTAAGATCTACCTTGCCATTTTCCACGAACATCTTCTTTATTTCTTGAAATCTCTGCATGTTTTTCCAATATTAAATCTAAAAACTTTGCATAGATAAAATATTTCATGTCGTGGCTGAAAAAAAAAAAAAAAACCTTTTTGCCAAAGCGCGAACCAATAAGTTTTTGTTGCCCAATGCATTGGCAATTTACAACTTTTCTTGCCTCACCCTTTTTTACCGTTATTTTAACGGACTATGCTCTAGTGAAATAGCCAGCTACATTCCTCCCCTTAGACAATTCAACCGTAATATTCACACTTCTAGGAATGCCCATCAGTTTACCCTTGAGCCCAACTTCGGACGTACTGTGAAGTACAGAGATTCGTTCTTCAGCCGTACTACGCTAATGTGGAATTCCTTACCACGCTCTGTCTTTCCCAGTCATTGCAATGTTCAAAAATTCAAAACCAATGTACACCGAAACCTCCTTGCTGACCCCTCCCTTTTTTCCTATTGCTCACACTGTGTCTCTGACATATTAAGGGTATACAAAAAACTTTTGAGTGTGATGAATGAGTAGCTGAAGGAAAGGAAATGACATGTGTAAGAACGAAACGCGATGAAAAAAGGGAACCATATACCCTCTCAAAATTACACCAACTACCCCCAGTAACTAACTCGGGAAATCCCCTAATAACCTTTCAACATAACATCGCACTGTCCAGTTATTAGAGCTTCGCGTCCGGTTATCGGAGATTTTCTATAGATTTACTTACGTATTAAACATAAACTGTACTTAGAACAGATCTGCTGTTCTTTTCCGTTACATTTTTGAGAAAAAATAATCCTTAAATAAAATAATGAGTCCGCGTATGGGAGGTTTTCTATCTAAAATGGGCAAGAAAACGTGTCCGCGTCCGTTTATGAGAGTGTCAGTTTATAGGAAAGTTATTTGTATGAGATTTTCGAAAAAGAAGTTCGTTCCCGAAAATGTGTCCGTTTAAGGGAACTGTCCGCTTATTGGAGCTGTCCGCAAGTTTTTTTTTTTTTTTTTTTTTTTATAATCTACCCGCGCTCAAGGGATTATGATTACCCTTTAAATGTTTTAACACAGCGCGGGCGTGAAGTTAATGAAGAGAAAGAAGGATAGGAAAGATATGTGGCACGATGTTCTGAGACTGTTGGTGGTTGTCTCAGATATTTTTATCTCCAGGGATGGCGGCTGAGCTAAAGCGGAGAATGCCGTGTCTTATTTATATGTTGCTTATAATTCACATTATTTTATTCGTGTTCATCCTTGTTGGGCATACTAGTTCAACTCAATTACATGTTGTTAGTGTTATGCCTGAACAACATGTAATGAGTAAACCAGCAACCCATTGATGACAATTTTTAGAAGGTTTTTAATGGAATTAAAGCGACATAGACGACGGCAGGGATCGAACCTGTGATAATGAGGTTGACAGGCGAGCACACATCCATCGCGCCACGGCCACCCCAAGTAGAGCTTTCACTGTAGTATGTATTCCCATAATTAAAATAAAATAAAAGAACATCAATACAATACAAATACACAAATGAGTAATTGTATACGAAATTTCTTTAAAACTAAAAGAAATGTAGTGACAATTTTAAATATTTAATAATATTAATTTAATGAAAAAAATTTTTGTATGCATTATTTTTCCTAAAAGCAAGTAAAAAGTCCCTTTGAAATCTACTTCGATTTTTCTCAATTTACTTTACTTTTTTCTTCAAATCTACTTCGACTTTTTTTCCGGAAGTGGTAACGCTGACATGGACTACATTTTGGTCAAAAAAATTTTGGGGCAAAATGTTATAAACGGTACCTGTCATAGAACCGTTTTTTTGATTTTCGAATTTTTCATCAACTCCTTTAAGTTTAAAATAATACTGTATATAAAAATATTCGAAAAATATTTTTTGGGGTTTTTGAAAAAAAAATCTATGTTTTTTTTTTTGAAAAACTAAAATCTTTAAAACGTGTGAACGATTATTTTGTGAAATTATTTCCTAAAATCTATACTTCTAAGTACTGAAAATTGGCATGTAAAATATTTTTTTTTGAAAAATCTTAAAGAAATTTGTTATATGTACATATAAAAAATTACTTAATAATAAAACGATTTTTAAACTTTGTTTGCATAATTCATACTTTTCCGGAAATCGGACGGCAATTCCATGCATTTGATCATTCTTATCTCATTAAATCCATGTTTTATGTTTATGAAATGTATTTTAAATTCCAAAGTACTTTTAAATAAGAGCAAGTTCGTGCGATCCAGTCGTGCATTTTTTTTTTTGTAGTGTTGGTGTTTTTGTTCCCACGACCGACGGTTTTATATTTTGGTTTAGTTTGTGTGTATTTATTTTAACATTGATATTTGTTTGTCGAATTTCATGGCGGGATTGACTTTTAAATTTTCGCGGGGTAAGTAGTAACACTTGAGTCTGTTATATTTTTTAAATTTAATGGGATATGTATTTTGAAGGCAGACTTTGTCAATCTTTTTTTTTTTTTATTTTTCTAAGCTATAATATTGCTTTTTAATTTAAACAGCGTTTGTCTGATTTATTACAAAAGTCGTAAAAAGTAGCATCAAATATAGTAAAATGTTTTACTTTTACCCCAGTCTCCCTTAAAAATATTTCAACCGATTTTGAACTTACTTTACTATTGCTAGCCCCTAAATTACAATTTTAATGAACAAAAAAGTCGATTTTTCGTTAAAAAAAATTCAGATTTTGTAGATGTTTTTTTAATCCATCGAGATCTCAGCCATTCTCCAATGGAATTTGACAGTTTATGGCTTGGTAGATGGGTAATAAACTATATTTTGACCTATTTTGAGTATTTCTTTCTAGATGCTTTCCAAAAGCCCTAAAATCGCAATTTCCCTGAAAAAAAATCCGAAAAATTTAGATTTTTTAGAAGTTTTTCAATCAATTGACATTTGAGATTTTTTGTACGTCTTTTACAAAATAGACATGAAGCCTTATTTCCAAATGTCTTGACATAATAAAAATCTCTGAGAAAAAAAGATGCATTTCAGAACACATCCCAGTACCAACCTTTCCGAAGCAAATATTTGTTAGCACTCAATTTAAGCACCATCTAGATCTCAATATATCAACAATTTTTATTCATTCTATATTCTATATTCTGCTGACCAAATTATATTCACTCTTGATGTTTTTATTGTTTTGCATGTAAAATTTTGCTAACTTGGCTATTCGCTCTTTGAAAAAACACGGCTAGTAATAGAACTTTATCAGGTTTTCGTAAAAATACAAGTATTTCACAGTTTTGTTGGTGTTAAGAAGGCACCTGCTTCTAAAGGTAGATTTTTTAGCTGGAAATGCTCGGTTGTATTCACATCCCTCAATTCTAAGAGCAACTGCTTCATAAGGTGTGTATAAGATTCTTCAAGGATTGCATTTAAAAAAGCACATACTCAGTTTTTAATGTGTACCATTTACTATGAGCAATTGCTTTTTTTATCGTGAAGTTTAGTTACGAATGGAATGGAATCCACCTTAACACAAGTCTCTTACCAAAACGATGTTGAAGTAGGTATAAATTCTTTTCTAGACACATAGTAGGCGGACATTCGAGTTTTAAACCGTTAAAATAAGATTTATTTCATGCGCGATAAATTAGACTTGTATATGTGCCACTCAATTAACATTATTACCAAATAGCTATACCTAAGTGCTTTTCAGCAAAAATAATTCAATTTGATTACAAAGCCCTCGAATTCTTTTGAATACCTTTCAAGTGCATGACATTGTTCTGTCGTTGTCATTTTTTGAAGCAGAAGTATCATCATCATCATCAGACACAAAACTCGTAATAAAATCAAAGATTTTATGTGAATACATTCCAATCTAGTTGACACATACCTGAAAGTAAACGAAAAAAAAAAGAAGAAATTTATTAGATAATTGAGTGAACAGAGGTGAAAATTGTTTATTTGTTTTTTTTTTTTTTTTAATTTTTTTATTTAAAGTACCCAATCATTTATTTGTTATCTATGAAGTGTGACAATTGACCATGGCGCTTATCAATACAAAAAAAAACGTTGCAAATTTCTATTTTTATTCGACACAAAATTGTTGCTAGAAGCTTCACTGATATAGGTACGTACAATCATATATATTTTGACGTGGTATTTCACCTACTTACCCGTACTTCTAAGTTAGGCACGTGAAGTTATAAGGTTTCAGTTAGGTATTCGGAAGTTGGAAAAGTAAAGTTCAGAATAAGTTCGTATTTTGTTTGATATTGTTTTTGGCTTCAATTAATTTCAAAGTTACCGTCCACCAACAAAAAGTTTCTAAATACCCTTTAAGCCAGATAGCCTGACACAAAAGCACGTACTTTCGATTCTAACCTGATAAGAGTTCAGTATTTATACATGAGCATTACGCATACTGATAATGTTCGGGGAATCGTAATTTAAGAAAAACAACTTTGAAATGCCTAATTTCTCCATCTCTATCGAAAACACATAATGTTGCGGTTTTTAAAGAGAATTTGGGATTCAAAATCTTTCGTAAAACCGCTTATCTTTCATGTAGAATTTCAGGCAGCTATCAACCCTCTTGTTCGGCTACCACATCCTCTGAATTGATTAAGCTTCATTTTTAACCTTGACTTAAAGGCACTCTAATCTGTGTTGCAAGGCATAGCAATAATCAGCGAAAAATAAAGGCAGATTGATATGCCATCAGAGAAAAGCAATTTATAGCGAAAAGAACCAAAATTAATTTTTTGAAGTTTTGAGGGCAATACCTATACCAATTCGAACTCTCCACTAATTCGAATACCTTATTTTAACATTAGGAATTTTCCAATTCGAAATCGTGTCAGAAAAGATACTCAATTATTCGCTTTATAGCGATAAAATCATTTCCTAAAAAATATTAGCTGAAGATTTGGAACATTTGTAAGCAGAGACCGACAGGAAGTATTAGACACTTATTAGACACTTGTCTCTGACACTCTTCATTACATTATTTCGAATTGGAAAGTATTGAATCAACGATTCTCGGATTAAAAATACATTCAATTCAATCAGACCAAAAACATAAATGTTAAAAAAAGAACCAAGTTCTTCTATACAAAAACCTTTGTGTAACAAGTCAGCCGTGAAAAGTACTGAGATCTAAAAGTACGCCAAGTTCATACTTCATGAAGGTTTAATACCGATTATTTAAAGTAGAATAATATTGAAACAGCTACAATGTAATAGAGAAATTTTATTATTTAATGATTACTGACTAAAATTTGATGGGTTCACTTGTCAAGTTTTTATAACCTTTCGAATTTGGGCATAAAAAAAAACTTGCCAAGTAAGCCCATAAAATTTTAGTCAGTAATCATGCAATAATAAAATTTCTCTATTACATTGTAGCTGTTTCAATATTATTCTACTTTTAATAATAATTTCTTCTTGTCCTGGCAAGATACCTTACATTAACATACCTACCTTAATTACGGCAATCAGAAGTGCTCTATATAAATTAAACATTTTCTCAGAAAGTGGGTGGATACCACGCCCCCCGAATGGAAAACCCCAATTTTTATTTTTGGTCCTTTATATGCAATTTTAGCCCTAACGTTCTACCAAATTTCATTGTTCTACTGCAATCGGAAGTGCGCCATGTATAATATACATCAGTTCTGAGGAAGTGGGCGGATACCACGCCCCTGAATGGAAAACTTCAAATTTTATATTTTTTTTCTTTGTATGCAATTTAAGTCCTACCACTTTACCAAATTTCATCGTTTTACAGCAGTCGGAAGTGCTCCATTCAACCAACACCAATTCGGAGAAAGTGGGCGGATACCACGCCCCCTGAATGGAAAACCTGAAATTTTCGATTTTTTCCTCTACTTGCATGACAAGACCTACCGTTGTGCAAAATTACAAGATTCTACGATGTCGGGAAGTGCTCCATAATTTTGATGATCTGTCGGTCAGTCAGTCACGTCAGTCAGTCAGTCAGTCAGTCAGTTACGTTTTTTGTGATTTTTGAGGCCTTATATCTCAGGAACCGCTTATAATAGAAAACTGAAATTTGGTGAGGCGCCTAGCTTAGCAAATATTCGGAATTTCAAGTTTCTGACTTCATTGGTTCTGAAGATAGGGAGGGGTCAAAAGTCGCCTGAGTTTGTTCCTGTAAAAAGGGTGTAGTGCCAGAACTTGGCTGGGCACTACCGTGCCCTTTGATCTTTATGATGATAAACCTAACCTCTTGGAATTTCTTAATAACCGAAAAACTGCCTTGTCCAAATATGGGATAACACTTAAGTCTGCTAAAATCCGAATTTTCACATCCCCCTTCGAATAAAAGTGAACTTGACTCTTAAGTCAATGATTAAACCTTAGCCCTTAATAAATCTTTGGCCATTGCCTGCCTACTCACACACGCCGCATCGGGGGGAAAAAAGCCACATTGATGGGTTTCGGGCCTTGAACCGTTCAGAAAAGATTGCCAAAAACTTTGATCGCGCTTAACACACTAGAATAGTGTCGGATTAAACAATAAATAAATAGAAGATCATAACGGCTTGTAAAGAGCCTAGTAAATTACAACTCTCAACCATTCCTGTGTGGATATTACCAAGAATTGAGAGGACTTTCAATTTTCTGCCGATTCCGAACTGCTAATGAGCATCACTTCTCATGACAAGAGATATTCTTGGAGGATTTGTCAATTCCTCGCAAGAGACAGTACACAGCTGGAAAATTGTTTTGCAGCAACTGAGAATCGATCGAAAGGCCTCAGATTAGGACTTATATAAGGAATCTCTCAAGCTATAAAAAGGAAGAATTGCGGAAATCATCCTGCTGGAGGATCTTCTGTAGTAAAATAGAAGAAACTTCGGAAGCAACTAGGCTAAGGAAAATCTTCTCTACAAATTCAGCCATCACCAGCAGCTAATGGCTCGTGGATCGACTATTGCGAAGAATGGCTCAATTTGTTACTGGATACCCATTTACCAGGTAGTTCTTTCAAAACAGAGTGTCTAATAAAAAGTCTAACTACCCACAAGCTTTGTTTATAGGTATAAACTGCGATGGACACTTAACAGCTTTAAGCCCTTCAAGTTTGCAGTATCAAATGGTATAATTCTAGCCGAGCTACAAAGGAATTCAGATTTTATTCTAACAACTTTGAAGACACTGTTCCGCAGTTGATCTGGTCCACATTTATCTGCTATGGATAGAAGAAAAGGTTGTTAAGGTTTATACCCAAAACCCAAGTAAGTCCTGAAGATTAAAACCTATTAGTCTGTCCTCATTCTAAAAACTCTGTTGTCTACGGTTTAACATGCTTATTGCAAAGGAAGATCGGTAGATACTGCTTAACTTTTACTAGTACGAACTATAGAATATTCCCTACACCATAAAGGTTACACTATGGGTGCAATTCTAGAAGGCGCTTTTAACAACGTCGACACACCTGCAATCGCAACTGCACTCTTATATATAAAATTAAATGGATCGCTAGGTGAACTGATTAACCAAATGTTGACCAGCAGGGATTTCAATTCAAAAATGAGCCCTGTTTTCTGTGAATAAGCGAATGCCCTTCTCTGGAACTTGCTCGTAAATGAGCTGCTGCCTTTCCTGGAAGCGGAGAGCTACACAGTGATTGCTTATGAGGTAGGTGTAGCTATTGCCTTATAAGAACAGTTTCCTAACATCTTAAAAGAACTTTTACAAAACAATCTAGGAAACTAAGCAAAGCTGGGTGGATTGTGTGAGGGTGTCAACCCTTTTTTCTTTTTTTTAGGTAAATAGAATTTTGCAATTAAAACAAATAACAACCCAGGTTTATAAACTTCTTTGAAATATTGCCTGCCGAAATCACATCAAATTTCACATCTTTTCTATCCGAAGAGGTAGGTAGGTGGTTTTGGGTCAATACCTACGCTTTCTCGTTTGGCATTATATTTCTTCAAGAATAAGACAAGGTGTCATCTTCAAAGGTTGTGTTGACTACCAATTTTTGTATATATATATTGGTACTTTCGAGTTTATACAAAGCAAATAAAGTACAAAAAAAAATTAATTCTCGTCTTGCGAAAGCAAAACCATTTAAATGATTCCTTGGTTAAATTAATTGAATTTCATTTACGAGTTTCGCTTACATCACACTATGTTAAGGCATCAACAATTCTTCACAAGTCGCATTTTTCTATTTCGCTTTTGTTTTGAAATTTTAGAAAATCTCTTTACGGTCTTTGATCCATCAGTACAAAATGGATCGATATGTCAAGTCCGCCGAGATGGATCTGGAAGGATTGTAACCTTAACATTTGTATCGAACTGTAATTGCGGAATGGTGTAGTCTAGGTTGGTTGGTATTGATCCGAATGAATTCAGAATGGTGGAGTGACCAATTTGGTTATTGATCCACTGCGGTGAAGCCTTAAGACGAATGGCTGTGATTGCAGGTGTTTGTTTGCCTAAAATATCAAGGCCTGTTATATGGAACAGAATGTCAAGTGCAGTGAAGGGATGAGAAACTTCTTATATGGTGCCCTAACGAAATAAAATAATACCCAAGTAACATCGTTGGAGCTACTTGTAATTTAAATGTTCCTTTATAGCTCTTGAAGAGTTAAATACCTTGCTCTAGCTCTATTTTAATACAAGTTGCAGCAACTGATAGATCTTTAAAACAATGTGTCTCTATATTAGCTTTTCACAACAGTTTCAGGACCGTTTTAAGAATTAATATTAAAGCTTTTAGCTTGTGGAACAATCGTAGACCGGCCAAGGAGATAAATGGTGCCCTCAAACTCAGCAAATTCGCTTTAAGTAAGCTGGGCAGTAGGTCTACGAGCACTGTTAGAGCATATCTAGCTATTAAGGCCAAAGCGTCTCTAGAACTTTAAACAAGGTAAAATTGTTTCTTGAGTATACATCGCTGAATTGCACGAAATTGCTCTTATGCTGAAAAAACTTGTAATTTTAATCATTGATGCTATTTTTCATTTCTGAGACACCAATCGAATTTTCGAAATATTCAAAAAAAATTTTTTTTTTAAATTCAATTTTTTAAAGTTTAAATGCATTGTTTTTTAAACTTTTTCAAAACTTTTCTATAAAAAATTATCAAAATTATAAGCGCCGTTTTCTTCAAAAATACGGTTTTCGAAAACCATTTTTTAGCATTAATGTATTTTTAAGTAAGATAAAGATTTTTTCTCACTTCTTGTAGATTAAGAAACTTTTAATTTTAAATCAATGTCATATACATTAGGGTGTGTCACTTTTGTATGACCGCAAAAAAATACTCTTATTTTTAAATGTAATAGTGATCAAAAGTTGTATTAGGGTCTGAGGTTTAAGAACATGTAAAAAAAAAAAATAAGATTTTTTTCGTCTTTGGCTCGCTCAAATCGGTTGAAGTTGAAAAAAAAAAATTTAATTTACAGTAAATTTTTTTTTTTTTACGTATACTAAAAAAAAAACTAAACAAAATACAGAAAGAATTTTTGTCTTTACAAAAAGATATACCACGATATTGTAGGTGGTTCCGTTGATTTTTAAGATTTTTTTTTTGTAAAAAAAATAAAACGATTTTACATAAAAAAATGATTTTTCTTCCTTCTTTTATTATTTCATAACATCTTTATCAAGTGTTCAATTTAAGCAAATATAAGCTTAAAAGTGTTTCCTTGCAATTACCTTTGACTTGAAAGCCTAAAACTATTTTATATAATTTTTTTGTATCCACACGATGTAATTTAAAACAACACATATTTCAAAAATCTCGAAAATTCAAAATTTTTTGGATTTCATCCAATTTTTGAGCGAGCCAAAGATATTAATTAAAATGAAAATTGAGAATTATTTTTGCGGGCTCTAGGTCAATAAAACAAGATGTTACTGGTTAAGCGACGTTTCGAGCATGAATACGCTCTTCTTCAGGCAATGAAAATTAAAAAACTCGTTTTAACAACATTAAGACATTTATAAAATATTATTCACACTTGGAACAAATTTTTGAAAATTTTTATATAAGCAAAACATTCCAAAAAACAAAACTGCTTAATTTCACATTTATTTCTTTTGTGTGAAATTAAGCAGTTTTGTTTTTTGGAATGTTTTGCTTATATAAAAATTTTCAAAAATTTGTTCCAAGTGTGAATAATATTTTATAAATGTCTTAATGTTGTTAAAACGAGTTTTTTAATTTTCATTGCCTGAAGAAGAGCGTATTCATGCTCGAAACGTCGCTTAACCAGTAACATCTTGTTTTATTGACCTAGAGCCCGCAAAAATAATTCTCTATATCAAATTTGAGAGGTCACTAATAATTCCCACATATAAAATGAAAATTGTAAACGCAGGATTTAATTTTGATAAGCAATGCAACTTTTAAAAGCTATTACATTTGAAAATGCCATAGTTGAGCACTTTGACACACCCTAATATACATATGTATGAAATACAAAATTATTTCGGTAGTGATTGAATTTAATTCAATTGAAATGCACCTTGGAGTTGAGGTCACTTGGGTTTCAATTGAATTTAAATTTTAAAAAATTGTTTAAAAATTTGAATTCACAATACTATATGTATTCAAATTCTTAGGAAGATTTAGCAAACAAATAACTGAACTATGTTGCATCGTTTTTAAGAAAATCAAAAATAAAAAAAAATTGTTCTAGTAGCGGTACCCTTAATAACTATTTTTTGGACATTTTTTTCAGGCATTACCTAGCTTTATTTAACTGAATTAATATTTTTGTTTTTAAATCTATGTAACAGTTTTTCCCTTCCCTATCATCCTATATGACAAATCCCATCAAATCTCGAATTCGATTTTTTTACGAATGCATAAACTGCCACATAGAACTCTGGTCTGTTGTGTATGATAGAAACATGGTAAAATAAAATAAATAGCATCTTTATATTCACTTTACATCGAGCTAGAACCTGTACGGGTAAACCGATTTTCTTAAATTTTTCAAAGAATACTTTCATAAATATTCCAAACTTGACGAAAATCAGTCAAAAAAAAGCCAAGATATTTTATGGAACAGAATGCTATGAAAATATGAATTTATGCAAGTACAAATATTATAAGTCTTTGTAATGGTTTTGTAAAAAATAAGCTTTTATACACAAAATTTTTAAAACATTTTTAAGAAAAAAATTTGGTACGCCAACTTTAAATTTTTATTATTGTACGAATGAAAATTAAATTTCCAAAAAAATATTGAGCCGTTTTTAAGATATCGAATTTTAAAAAAAAAAAACTTTTTTTTTCCAAAAATTCAAAAAATATTTTTTTTTATTTTGCATTTCAACAATATTTTTTAAACTTTTTAGCAGCATCTCTTTAAAAAATTCATTAAAATCTGTTATGTCGATAATGAGAAATTCAAAATTTGAAAAAAAGTTTCTATGGTACAAATAGGTCCCGGGTAGAATTTTCGACTCGATAATGCCAAGGCCCCAGCTAGTTTTTCTTAGTTTCAATCATGGCCCTACCGAGCAGTATCTAGCTTGTCCCTCGCTAATTTGTTAATGCTCTGTATATAATGGGCCTTGCTAGATGTTCCTATATGGGCCCTAGATGGGCCTTCACAAGTAGCACAAGAGCTACGGCAATTCTTAAAAAATTATTAGAAACAAAAAAAAAAAAATTTTTTTTTTATTATTGTTGATTATTTTCATTTTTTCTTTGCCTCCCTATTATTCGACTCTTTAAGTGATTTTTTGCTGGAATGAAAGAATCTTTTTTTTTTTTTAATTTACCTCCACTGATATTCGAACCCGAGTCCTCTCGCTTGCCGTGCTTGTGCGCTACCTATTGCGCCACTGTGATATATAAAATATCGTGTCTCAAAGTGCTACTCAAATAACTCTCTTTTAATTATACTGTTTAAAAGACTTAAACACGCATTAAAGAATCTGAAAAATACCGATTTAGGACCAAAACAAAAAAGTTATGTTTTTAGAAGGATAATGGATAGCGTTTTAAAGAGACATATGTATAGGCACATCTAGGATACATCAAGTAAAAACTATATAGCCCCAGTATAAGTAACATCTGAGAATGCCTATAAAGAGGCGAGACTAGCTAAGGCCAATATAACGCCCAGATACAATTCCTTATCCAGGCTACATCAAGTAAAAACTATCCAGGTCCCTTGCAGTTTATATGTTACAATGCCAATAAAGAGGCGATACTATCTACGGCCAATATATCGCCAAGGAAAAGTTTCATATATAGGATACATCAAGGAAAAACTATCTTGCCCCAGTATAAGTAAAATCTGAGAACGCCTATAAAGAGGCGACACTAGCTAAGGCCAATATAACGCCCAGATACAATTCCTTATCCAGGCTACACCAAGTAAAAACTATCCAGGTCCCTTGTAGTTTATTTGTTACAATGCCAATAAAGAGGCGATACTATCTATAGCCAAGATATCGCCAAGAAAAAGTTTCATATCTAGGCTACATCAAGTTAAAAATATCTAGGCCCAGTCTAAGATACTCCTGGAAAAGCCAATAAATAGGCAGTTCTAGCCAGGTTCAATATAAAGCCGGGATAAGCATACATTAGTCAAGATCCGCCAGGCTTGCATCTGTCTAGGCCCAGCATAGGATTTACTATATAATGGCCAATCTAGCTAGGGCCACGCTATTCGATAGTGTTTCCTAGATAATTTTCTACCCGGGGTACAAGCTGTAATATCTTAATTTAAATTTTTTCTTATTAAAAAAAAAATTTGTCTACATAAAAATTTATTGAAAGAAAAAAAAATATCAAAATTCTAGGCGCCGGCCGCTTTCGAGAAAAATACGATTTTTGAAACCCATTTTTTAACATTTGTATGGAGGGTACCGTTATTTTTAGGTAAAATAAATTCTCTTTTCTTACATCATGTAATTTATATGAATAAACTTTTATTTATAGGTAAAATAATTTTTTTTTCTCACGTCTTGTAGATTATAATGAGAAACTTTTATTTATATGTCCATGGGGGTAACCTCAATAACCATTTTTCGGAATTTTTTTTCAACCATTACCTAGCCTTAACTAAATGAATTTTTTTTTGTATTTTTATTTTTTAAATCTGTAGAACAGTTTTTGAGAAAAAAAATATTTATAAAATTTCGAAAAAAATTCGTATGGCAAGTACCGTTATTTTTGGTCTTTAAAAAAAAAACAAAACGTGTGGAGGGATATCTACCGAGTTTAAAGAAAATCGGCTGAGCCGTTTAGGCTATAGTTGAACAGACAGACAGAACTGCGAGACCCAATTTTTAAGTCTTCTCTATCATCGTAATGTCAACTTTGATCAAAATTTCGAGTTCGATTTTTTTCCCAATGCATAACTTGCCTTATAGTACGTACCTATAAAAGTCGCAAGTAAAAAATATCCCATTGGTGATTTCTCTTAGGTTAAAGGATCTTAGAATTTGTATCATGGCTGTTATTTTTCATTTTCTACATACGTAGCTAAAAATAGTTTGAGTTTAAAAAAATAAAAAAACCAATAACTTCTGATTTTTTGATACTTATGAATTTAAAAAAAAAAAACAATATGTGAACAAATATTTAGAGCGGTTTTTTCCAAAAATATTTTTTGGGAACTTGAAATTCTATATATTTTTAACAAGAAATGTTGTGTCGCCAATTTTAAGACCAAAATAATCTCCTGGGAAAACATACATTCCAAAAAATAGAGATACCATATCGAATTTACATCAAAATTTTTAAACCCAAAAAATATGTGTTGTTAAATTTTGATTTATGCAAATTTAGTATTATTTTGTCTATTTAGAACTTTTTTGTGTAAGAAGACATTATCCATCTTGCCAAAAAAGATAAAGTCAAAAATATAAAAAATCATGGTAATGTTATTGACAGCTTTTGGTAATTTTCATAACAGTTGGATTGCGGATATACCATTATTTTTGGGTCTAGAACCTTATGTTTCATATTTTCTAGATAGTGCTACAAAGCTACGAGTACAAAGTTCTACAAAAATTGATTAAGTCGTTTTTGAAAATATACTCGTTTGTATTGAGTTTTTTTTGTATATTAACTTTTTTAATCTTGGTATTTGTAAATAGGATACTATTTAAATAAAAAAATGCTTTTCACCAGACAAAACGACCAACCCATTCAATCCGCATATTTTGGCATTATGAACAAATCAGTTTTGGCTATGTCGACATACCTACGACTACGTGTCATTTATTTAGACACGCTCACTAGTGGGAGTGTAACTATATGTTTATCGCAGCTTAAAAAAATTCTATAGGTCAAAATACACCTTCGTGCTATTTTTTTATTGTTCTTATTTCTATAAAAACAGAATAAATGACGAATTAAATTTTCAGATAAAAGTTAAAAAAAAAATACACACTTAAACAGCAGCAACAACACCAACATCAACACAAACTAATGAATTAGTTAATTCTATTTTAATCAGAATTTGTTTATTTAATTTCCTGCAATCCCTCGATTAAGAAACAAAATTAATTCACGTAGATATAAATTTTTAAGCGAAAGTGATTTTTATTGTCATAGTTATATGTATATGTAAGTATTTATTTATTTTTTTTTGTTCGCTAATTTTTTGTTTGTTTTAATTTCGCATTTGCTTTGTTGATTAGATAAAATATGTGAAACACATGTTAGGCTGCCGCTGAAGTAATGGCAAAAGCTATGAATTTCTTATTCTATCGTCGAACTTAAAAAGTAGGCTAGATGGGAAGTGAAGGGGGAGAAGATAGATAACGACTACTGATTTAATTTGTAAACATGGAACTTTCTGCCGCCATCCAGTGTCGAGTCGGTTTCGGTCGTCGGCGTCGTCGGCCGTAGACTTTCAACGTCATTGGCGGCTTCTTCGTTTCGTTTTGAAGGCAGCTTTTGTTAGCGAAGATGATAGACGAATTATGAAAGAAGCAGGAAGATACTTTGCTGTTTTTTGTGTTGTATTCTAAAATATTCTTCTCTTAGCTTGAACAACATTATTATGTTTTATATCACAATGACCTTGAAGTTTGCAAATTTATAGATATATTTAAGCTCTACCAACTATGTTTTAATCTTGGGTTTTTCGGTAGATAGGAAGTGTAGGTAATACAGGAGATCCAATAATTCCTCTTGGTTACATCTTTGGACAAGTTTTTATTAATAAAAAATACAAAGGTATGCATTTTAGAGAGGAAAAGAATTTGGTCCAGCAATCCTGTCTGACTGTCGGTAAGATATGTACATATGTACATTATATTCACATGTGTGTCTTACTGTGGGTAGGTATCTTCCTGGCAATATGTATAACTCACGATTGCGATTTCCCTTAAATTTCGGACTTGCGATTCTCTAATGTGTTTGCTTTCCGAAAAAGTGTTTTTTTTTGTTATTATGTTTTCGAAATTTCTGTAAATTTCTACACAAATTATAAAAAACTCTGTTATACGTGGGACTGGCCACGAGACCAGAAAAGTGTCTGCAAATCATCCAAGGCAGAAACGAGACAAGACTGTTTTGACGGCATTTAATTTACGACAGACAAAAATAAATTTTATTATAATAAGTTATATTATAAAAGTAAATACTTTACACCTTCTAGATTTAAATTCAGTATCGAAATAAAAAAATATCCGATATCAATACTTAAAATACTCTCGACCCGTAGTAAGCCATAGTTCTTGGAATCTCTCATTTTCTAAATATTTTTTTTTAATAAAAAATTTCAAATCTGAATTTGAAAAATATTAAAAATTTCAACATTGCCTGCTTTTCTAAAATTTTTGTTTTTCTTTAATAACATTTTTTAAAAATTTTGTGTTTTAAGATTCTGCAAGTAATTAAAATAAAATGCACGACTGGGTCGCACGAACTTGCTCGTATGTAATAGACTAGGAATTTTAAAATACGAATGTCATTAGAAAAAACTGTTCATAAGGATAAAAATTAATTTTTTACATACTTTAAGTAGTAAGAGAATAACAAAAATTATAATATTAATAAGCTTTTATATACACAATTTTAAAAACATTTTTAAGGAAAAAAATTTGCTATTCCAACTTTAAGTTTTTATTATTGTACGAATGAAAATTAAATTTCCAAAAAAAAATATTGAGACGTTTTTAAGATATCGAATGTTCCAAAAAAATTACTTGTTTTTCCGAAAATTCAAAAAACCTTTTTTTAAGTTTTGAAATGCAATGGCGCAAAATTTTAAACGATTTAGTAATATGTTAAAGTCATTTTAGTAAATTACTAAGGATTTTGCTAATTTTAAACGATTTTAACATATTACTATCTCTTAACAATTTACTAAAGTTAAAATCACACACTGGCCTTTTTAACTTTTAGTAATTTGCTAAATCCATATGACTTCTGTCATTTTCCTTGAAAAAATTTCTTGGCAATCTATTTTGAAAGAGTTAAATTGTGTTTTTTTTTTATTATTCGTGAGCTAATTGTTTTGAAAAGTAAATAAAATAATACAAAATGTTTTCTGAGGTGCATTCGCATGTAACGATTTAACGACACTTTCTTATCGGCACTGTAGGAGCACTGTGTGCAAGCGTACTGCTTGCCAGTCTTAAAGGTTTTCGCTGATGGCTCACCACTGGATGTGATGGTGGATTTATCTCCCGATGATGTGCTTCCAGTGCCGGCTTCAATTACCCCACCACCACCTCCTGTCGAATCTTCTTCGACTTCCTTTCTGCGAGAGACAAAATAAGATCTATAACTATTTATGCCTCAGAAACTAAATATAATCAAAAATTACCTGTGTGAACAGTAGTAAGGTTAATGCGCTTTCAAAGTCGATCACATGAAAACTTTCACACGCTGTGAATTATGTACAGCCTCTAGAATTTGGCTTTGGCGGACGACAAAATTCTCACGATAAATATAAGAACCACAAAATAAATTGTAGGTTGTCACTTTGACTTCTGACAAATCATCAGATTTAGTTTTGTTTGATTTGTATTTTTTCACGAACTGTCATTGTTTGGAAGTGTTCAGATGCACCATTTTTAATAAAAGGCAATTAGTAATTTACTAGATAGTAAAACGATAAGAAAGGTTTAAAATTTTCGAAGAGTTAGTAAATTACTAAAAGTTTAACAAGTTGCTAACTAGTAAATTGTTAAGTCCTTAATAAAAGGTTGTTTAAAATTTTGCGCCAATGTTTTTTAACCTTTTTAGAAGCATCTCTTTAAAAAAATTTCATTAAAATCCGTTATGTAGATAATGAGTTATTCAAAATTTGAAAAAATGGTAGGTAGGGTAAGCTGGGGTACATTTGACACCGGGGCACATTTGACTTTGCGTTTTTCGGTATGATCGTGCCCTTAAAAAAGAAAAGTTTGGATGAAGGAAGAAGCTTAGTTTGATTTAAAGAAACGTTATGAAATTTGGCAGTCTTTCTTTAACTCTTCGTGGAGTACCACGTATTTTTGTGTTTTCTGTGTCTCTGATCTAATTTTTGATCACCGGTAAGTAAGCGATTTATGAACCTAATAAAATAAATTTTTCTATCGCGAATCAATATTATGATAGTACTATGCTTAAAGTTCAATAAATTGAAGCCAGTCTTTGAAAATATAATATTAGTTATTAAAAAAAAATTAAATTTAAAAGTTCCTTCGGGGCACCTTTGACTTTTGCAAAAAATATATGTTTGACGTTGATTTTGGGAAATTATATATTAAATAAATTATTCAAAAAATGTCAATATCGATAAATTTGAATTTAGATTTATATGGACTGATTTTTTATGTTTATAAATGAAATAATTTATGTTTTTTATTCTTGTTGTTATTTTTTTAAGAAAGTGAATTTATTGATTTATTTTTTTCGTTATATTGTTTAATAAATTGTTTAAAACAAAAATTTACTTTTTTACTATTCAAAAAACAGACGTGCTGGATCCGTTGATACTTTTAGAAATATAATGCACACGATGTGGGGTTTAATTAACCATTGTCAAATGTACCCCTTTTAAAGTCAAAGGCGCCAAAATGACTTCTTTTAGAAAATATTTTTCTTTAAAATGTGGAAATGTTTTAAAACAAAAAATTATATGTTAGCATAATCTTGAATAATCAATAAATCAAATACAAAACAAAGCATTGGAATACATTAATAGTTTTCGGAAATACAGACTTTTAAAAACTAAGTGTCAAATGTACCCCCTTTTCCCCTACAAGCTGTAATATCTTAATTTCATTTTTTTTTTATTGAATTAAAGATCGTAAGAATTAATTGCAAGAAAAAAAATTTTATCAAAATTCTAGGCGCCGCCGTTTTCGAGAAAAATACGATATTTGAAAACCATTTTTTAACATTTGTATGGTGTGTTCCTTTATTTTTAGGTAAAACAAAAAGTTTTTTTTACACATCTTTTAAATTATATTGAGAAACTTTTATTTATCAAGTTTAAAAAAAAATCTAGCATAGGGTTTTCAAAATATTGACTTTGGAAAAAAAAAATTTTATTTTTTTTGTAAAATCCACAAAATTTGTATTTGAAAATTTATTTAAATTTTTGGGGAGCTTCAGCAAAAAAAAATGATCAAAACCGGTGGTACCGTTTTTGAGAAAATCAAAAACAAAAAAAAAGGTTCAATGGGGGATACCCTCAATAACAATTTTTCGGATAAATTTTTTCAACCATTACCAAGCTTTAACTATGTGAATTTTTTTTGTGCCTTTATTTTTTTAATTCGTCCAACAGTTTTTGAGGCAAAAAAAATATGTATAAAATTTCGAAAAAAAAGCGTAAGGCAGGTACCGTTATTTTTGGTCTTAAAAAAAAAAAAAAGAAAAAACGTGTGGGGGGGGGGGGGGAATTTAAAAACGAGATCTAACAATTTTTACGAAAATCGTTTAGGCTGTAGTCGAACAGACAGACAGACAAAATTGCGAGACCCACTTTTTTAGTCTTCGCTATCATCGTAATGTCAACTTTGATCAAAATTTCGAGTTCGATTTTTTTCCGAATGTATCTATGTATAACTTGTACCCATAATTCGCAAGTAAAAATATTGAACACCCTCAAGAAGCACACAATTCAGTCACAGACAGATGGAAAACATTTCGGACCCTTTTGTCTTATAGAAGTTTCTATCTAAATCTCAATAAAAATAAAAATTAATCTCCGCCTTTCTACGAAATTGTATTCGAAAACCCAATTTTGACAAAAAATACCAATTTTTTAAAACTAAATTTTCAAAATTCGGAAATCTCTATTGGAAAACCCTTTACTTTCCAACAACTTTGCATTTATGTATGTAGCTATGTGATTTAAATCTAACAGGAGATGCCTTCACCAAGGGTACTTAGCATTTGTAGGATCCAATTTTATTGTTTTGATTTGCTTATACTCCTATATGCAATTCATTTTCTTCTTAAAATGGCTTCATTGAATTTCTCTGATTGTTTTAAAAAGCAATTAATTTCCCAGAGTTCTCTCTCCCAATATCTAATTTTGCATTCCATTAAATCTTTTCCAACAAAATTTTTGAAATCAAATCAAGTTTAATTTTTTTTAAACAAAAACCAAAAAGAATTCAAATTTGATTCCAGCAGAACAATCACATAAAATGCAAATCGTATAAATTCCAACATTCCTTCTGGGCTTGATAAAAAGTACAAAATTTAAATTTACTTAAATAAATTTGTTTTATGTCCTTGAGCAAAGGATAGCACACATATTCAATCCTTTCAATATAAATGAATACAAGAAGAGATGTAGAGATATTGTGGTGCAAACAAAATCTCAAGTCTGAACAGAAAAGACTTTCACTGCCTCTGGACACAAAGAGCGACATCTACTTCTGGAATCTTTCTTCCTCTTTGTTGTTGGAAGCTGGAACTCAGCATCTGTACATCTTGAACTTAAAATAGCATCTTGTTTTCCGTTTCCTTGATCCATATATTCTCCTCTTCATCTCGCTCCACTCTGCATGAGGTTTGCTTGGTGGTGAAGTGAATTTAAATATTAATAAGATCTGAATATTCAATTGGAACTAAATTCTGGGGATGCATTTGCCAAAAGAGATACAGAACACAAGATGTACTATGTAGACGAGAAGATACGATATGATACGAGATAAGATACACCATTTATGTTGGAGGAACGACCGACATGTTTGTTTATTTCGATAAATGTATTTGTATATCGGAGAATACAGTGTGAGCTCTCAAAAAGCCACCACACCACCATTCATTTACAAGGACAACATGGTTTAAAAATGCAGCATAGATCTAGATGCATTGAGTGTCTATGGAGTGTTATTGTACAACAGACTCTCGGTTTTTGGGATCCCGAGAAGAAATATGTATGCAAACAGCTGGCCGATATCCGCATCACTTGCCACATATTTATCTGTGCATGAAAGTGATTGTTTTGTTTTGATATTACACACGGGCGGGCGTATGCACCCCACGCAATACAGGCCGATGGTTCGAAGTGTGACCAGACTCGGATTTTTCAATAGATTCAGAAAAGTCAGATAACTTATATCAAAATTGATTGAAAATAGATTTTCCTGTTTCTGGTGTCTAGCTCAAGAGTAGGTACACAAGACTATGACTATGACAGAAACCTCAAGGCGAAATTTCTTTGATTTCTTTGAAATTTTTTTTTCTCTTTCCGACACTACATTACGAAAGATCTAAATAGAGAAAGCTGTAACTCAATTTTAAGTTGTTTGGAAAAGGACAAAACACAAGATGTTTTGTTGATTTGTGCGTTTGAGAGTTCCATACATTGCTAACAAGAATTTCACTTAATTTTGTAAAAAGTTATTGGGTATTTGTTATTGGGTATTAGGTTACAGAGCTATATTTCTAGGACTGGTGAAGAGTTTTTCAGTAAGCTCGGCTAGGTGTTTCATGCCATGTTGTATGGAATATGACATTGTTCAAGTGCCAGCCTCGGTTTCTTACAGTAGGACGAATCCCAGTGGTCCAATTTTCAATGACTATGCTGCAAAGATCCGTTTGAATTTGAGTGATGGCCTGTGTTATGTTTACCATCTGCGACTTCAGGACGATTCCACACGAAAAATTCTAACGTGTCAAATCATAAAACCTTACTTTCAGATCTTTCATGCAGAATGTCAATAATTTTTTTTGTTTGTTCTTTTTTTTACCTTCAGAGAAACGGAGAAGAAACGCTTGATGCACTGTAAGGACGTATTGGCGTTGAACCGTGGACCATCCCCGTGTGTTGGACTCGCTACATACCGACTAAAACTCCTCTAAAACCCTTATTGGCGTGTGACTTACCCCCCGGGACCGCTCTTAACATTTCTTCAGGGCGGTTGTCATGTTTCCCTTGCAGGATCAACTAGCGAGCTCAACTGTTTCCCGATCATTTTCTTCATCTGAGAATATACTCTGTGAAGCTGCATATGTTCTGTCAGTTTTCATAGCTTTGTAGCATCTTCTGGACTATGTTCTCTGGGCTGATGGCAGCAGTACTTCTTTGCAAATCTTGAAGGTGGGACTCCCATCTTTTCCACGCGAAGAACGTATGGTTTGCATCGTCTTCTTGTAAATCCCCGTACTGGCAGGCTGGACTGTTTGATTTTCCAATCTTGTGGAGGAAGGCGTTGAAATAACCGTGTCCGGTGAGTAACTGAGTGACGTAGTAGTTAACTTCACCGTTTTTCTAGTCGTTCCACTCAGCCACGTTCCTGATCAGCCTCGCTGTCCATTGCCTTCTGTTTTATGAGCTGTACCGCTCTTGCCACTTCTGAAATGTATGTAAATTGTTTGGCCCTTTCGGATGCCGCTTCCAAACCAATTTCCGCCTTTTTGTCGTAGACGTACATACTTCCTTTTTGCGGCCAAGAGATCGATGGGAGTCACTCCTGTGACTACAAGAATGGCTGGTTCTGACACCGTTCGGTAGGAGCTGGCTACGCGTAGAGCTCCTCGTCTTTGTACTGCCGCCATAAGTTTGCGGTACATCTGTTGCTTAAGTGCGTCCGCCGTCGACATCAGTAGTCTGCCCTTACTGGCCGTTGGTTCACCTACATTACCATCGTTCTGTAGCACTTGTCATTGACGATGACTGCGCTTTTGAAAAAGTAAGGACCAATGACACCGCCGACCTAAGATCCGCACCAAACGGTAGCTTAAAAAATAATATACACTGTGAACAACGCCTGCTTCATTTTTTCCTCATAAGTCAATTCATCTAACAATTTCCTAAGAACACTTGATACTGGTATCTGCATCACAAAGTGTTCATTCAATTAATAAAACCGTTGATTAAAAATAGCCTTTCATCCAAAAATGCGCCTCATCGCTAAAGATTATTTTTCGGCCAAAATTGTGGTTCTTTTCCAAACGCCCCGAAACCCAGGAGTTGTCTATGGCCATAAACTTTTAGCTTCTGGGTCATTTGGATGTTGTACGGGTGTAGACCCAAGCCCCGACACAAAATTTACAAGACAAGACGTCTATTCGACTTAAGATTTTATAAAAATTGAAACTTAACTAACTACACCATACTGCTTCAAAAAATAGAAATAGTGGATAAGAAATAAGGTGGTCAATATGTCTACATTGTTGCCAAACCGACTTTACGCCTTAAAGTTTGTGACTAAAGACATAATAATGCGGCCGTTTCATACAGTCCCGCCACTGCAGTTAGTACTTTATTTCCATTGATAAAATCAGTTTTGGAAAATGAAACTGGAAGAACGGAGCTATGATCGAGTTGGCAAAAAAACGGCGACCTTAATAACAGCAAAAACTTACCGTTTGAGTTTATTTTTTCCAATATAAAATGACAGAGATCAGAACCGAGTCTACATCCCAAATATTAAAAGGAGTCCTATATAAGAGGTGTTACGATATGATTGAAATGAGCAGTTTTTGAGTATTTTAAAGTGTAGGATGGTGTAAGACACGACGAACCTTTTACTACTGGCGATAGATGATGTACCGACGACATGAGTATTCAATTGAGTCCGTCTCAAAACTGAGTTATTGGAACTAAGCCGATGTTATTTAAGTCTCCTGACCAGCAACATCAGTGGGTTCAATTTAGCATTGCCAGATGTCCCGGTTTACCCGGGGCAACTTTTTTCCCGGGTTGTGACTAAACTCAGAAAATAATGCCTAATGTACCTAATTTTCTTTCATTGATAAGAAGCAATAATAGCTGTATTGTGATTTAACCCTAAGAAATTACTTTTAAAATTTCAATCAAACAAACCTAACTTAACGAAGAATGTATTTTTGCAAACTGACATCTGTCATTAAAATTGACAAATAACAAAAAAGTCATTTAATTAGTAATCAATAAAATTATTTATTTATTTTGATCTACACGCATAATTATGATTTTTTATTTTGTCCCGTTAAAACCCGGAATTTTTCGTTATTTTAGTCATTTGTCCTGCCGAGGTGTAGGAAAAATCTGGCAACCCTAGCTCAATGGGATAGATCAATTACCGCGAGTGAAAGGACATTCGATCAGTTCCAAGATGAACGGCAAAACGACAAAAGTAATACCCAAAGACTGGTCCACAAATCACCGTATTATTCCGCCAGAGATTCCCATCGAAGAAGTCGAATAGTTTAATTACGACGGGAGTACCATATCAGCTGATGGTGGTGCAGAAATGGACGTTAAATGTAGAAAAAATAAACCTCGCTTCAGAACTCTGTATGAAAATGAAGTCTAAGTTGAGTTTTTTCTAATCCAACTTCTCCAACTAATCTTTTCTATGCTTACAAGAACTGTAAGGTCTCCACTTTTGTATATCTTCAGAAAAGTGCCCTTGTGAAACCCTGTCTGAGCTCCAGTCTCATCGTTGCTCATCGTATCTAACCAAGAATTGTGGCATCAGGACGAGTCAAGATCTTTTGAAGGTTGGAATATACAGGCCAAAACAAAACGACAACATTCATTCTTAGGCTGGACAATGATTTGGAAGACCAAGAATAACAACAAACTTATATTTGAAGACAAAGAATAACGTTTAGATACACTGTCTTAACCAAAACAGCAAAACAGACTCCCACAAGTGGCCGCAGGTGGAGGTGATGGCGTGCTTGAGTAGTTTAAGGCTTGTCCGGGGCTCTGTTGAACTCTACCGGTGTTGCTGCGGTTGCACAATCCAGGCACTAACGTGTATGGGTGCTGAAGCGGTAATGCTGGTTTGATGTTCTGATGGGCTCGTCCATCGATTTATCGGTGGGCCGGTATTGCTACCTAGCACAAAGCTGTCACTTCCGGGTCCTATCGACCTCCTCGCTGTGCCTGTGGATAGGTTACTGTAATGGTAACTGAACTAACTTGATAGGAACAGTCTGGACGGTGTCCATAAGGTTGGAATCTGCTAAGGAGTGTGTAACAACTCATCCGGGGGGTGCAAAATCTTTAGTTGTGGTTTCTAACCTCGACTATAGCTGGGTGTGTGTATATCTGGGACTGACAGGCCCTGAAGTTTTGCAGGAACTTCATCTGTAAGTGACCTTTATGGTGGCGAAGCTCAACCGGAAGCTATATTCTGGCACCATGGGAGATAGTGAACAGGAGTCTGAGGGCTATAGCGTACGTCTTTTGAATCTCCTATTTTATCTTCGGATAGAGGGGTGCAGCTGTCGGGTGCATGCTCTCTTTCTCAGACTATCTATGAGGTAGGCCCCCTAGTAGGAGTATCATGGTGGCTTGGTTTATTCCGAATGCGGAGACACACGGTTTCCAGGGTGCCTGGATTCAAGAGGTGTAAGGTAGACCTCGCCTCCTAAGCAAGAGGTGTGTTCTTGCCTGCAACATGTCACAGCTTCGCGACCGAGATGGCTTCGGCTATGTCGGGGTTAATGGTGAGGACTCAATCTGACTCCGATGGAGGTTAAGCCGGAAACGGCAGGCACTCACGTTAAAGCAAACCAAGGTTCCCACACGTGGCCACAGTTGAAGTACCTAGCTGAAGACCGTGAAAGATAGAAGCGATTTGTTGGCACCCTATGATGCAACCACCTTTACATGACTAGAACATTCGAATCTTAAAAAACATGTGACAAAATGTGTAGGAAATTAATTTTTTAACAATTTTTTCGGTAGGAAATTGGTGACACGTTCTACAGTGGATCATACGGAGTTAATCATTTTATATCGTAACTCTAAAAAATAAAGATAGCGTCAACATTTTTGGTCTGAAAATTTACAAAACTACAAAATTGTTGTGTTAAAAATACTTTACAGGGTGTTTCAGTATATTCTTCTGAAATAAGACTTTCATACGACATATTTCATAATATCATATTTTACTTTTAAAAATTACTTCTGTTCTCAGCTCCAACTACTAAAAGAGTTATTTAACCCATTTTAAAAAAATGATTTTATAGTTATGAGCATTTTTCTCTAACAAAATTCATTTCAAAAAATTTAAGTCGCAAGTTTGTGCGACCCAGTCATGATTTTAGTGATAATATATCTGAAATGATGTTTTGTGGAGTGTCGCAGATAGTTTTCCTTGTGCTCACGAAATGAGAAAAAAAAATCCTGTTCAATAGGAAGCGAAGGCAAATGAGACAAATGACAGATTTCACAGCCAATGATAGAGCACGCCAATCATCATAACAACAAATGAGATAAGTGTAGTTCCTGCTTCGCAGCATCATTCGCATCAATTGTGTCTAAAGGACTGTTCACATAAGAGCTACCGACGAATGAACGAACATTCATCCATTTCGACATTTCATTCGCATGACATTTTCAAAAACAAGAATGAAAATGAGATTATTCGCGTGCGGACAAATTATTCGTTGCAGAGGCATGTGGAACGCGAATAGAGTTTGACAGTTCGTTCGTGACGATCTTTTTTTTTTCCTCAAATTTAACTTACCTCAACAATTAAATCGCAATTTTTATTATCTTAACATTAGTTCCAATAACTTTTCTAACCGTTCTGTTTAGTTTTTGTGAAAAATTTTAGACTTATTAATGTTTCCAAATCTCATTTCTTCTTTTATTCGTCGGTCGCTGGTCGCTATCATAGGAATAGCTCTTTAGACCCCTTTCGGACGAGAAAACTGAGTTTCTATTAACTTTCAGCTTCTACGGGAAAAGAGCAAGAAGTAATACACAGTTATTAAAATTTTAAGAGATTTTAATAATATTCCTTTCCATAATTCGCGTAAGGTTTTAAAGGAAAGCCTCGTGCGATTTTGTTTTCCCACACAAAAAATTTCAGTGAAATATAAAAAAGTTTCGAGCAACTTGATTCCTCGGGTCAAACGATTATATTTTAGAGGTCAATATCCATGTGGCTAACAGTAACACACGTTTTTCATTTTTTTTTTAAATTTCTCCATACAAGCTGGTCACACTTATTTAAAGTCTTGTTTGAAAAAATCTAAATAAAACATCAAAATTTATCAAAGAGGGTGCAACTTTGTTTGCCTCCCTTTGTTATTGTGGGTGCGCACTCTTTTCGCAGAGGAAACGAATCGAAACGGAACCGTACACGGGTTCGTATTCCTATGACGTGACGCTCATCCCATATGTGTATGATTCAACAATTGTGATAATAATGAAGCGCGAATGGCGAAGCTCGCCAAATATTATTCTTCTATCTAGGTACATGCATTCGTATATACATATATACAAATTGTATTGAGGGTATCTATCTGATGGTAATTTTGAAAATTTGTATCCCTGTCTGTTGTGCTGTGTGTGCTTCGTTGAAAAACATTTACACCATAAATTACTACCACTCGTTTGCCGCTTGGGTGAATGGAACATCGAGTAACGCCAGCCAGTCAGCTAGTGCAACCGTCACACCACACGTATATTCAACAAAAAAATTAATACATTTTTGTGTGCAAAGTTTGGGACTAGGGTTCGTCGTTTTGGGCCTCCCCCAACATCTAGCAATGAATATGCTATACCCTCCATTTGGTTTATGGCACTCTTGTTTATTATGTGCTAGCAGGAGGAATGACCAAGTTGATTGTTTTGCAGCAAATTACTAGTTTTTCGCTTTAAAAAAAAAAATTACACAATTTTACGTACTCAAATAATATTTACACATACTGTGTAAATATATATTTTTGAATTGTTTCTGTTTGTGGTTAATGGAAATTCACGATGCAAAACGAGGACTTTACTCGCTAAAATAAACGTTCAAAAGTTCAGGCTAACTAATTACAAAGGAACTTGGTGCTGAGTTCATAACGCAGCTGTAAATACTTTTATCAGCATATCAAAATATATACGAGGGGATGAATTTTGATGAATAATTTTGGAAGATATCAGGCGGAAATGCAGTATAGGTAGGTATTTGAAAACAATGAATGTTGTTGAGTTCTAGATGTAACTTCATAAAGTAGTGAGCATAGCACTTCAAAAATGTTCCAATTATTTTTGTTTGCAGAATTATGTATTTGCAGAGACAAGTCATGGTTTTATCATTTATATGAGAGACATGAATTTTTATAAACTTTTAAAAAGTTCAGCAAAAAAAAAAATATTTTAATTAATATTTTACATCTATTCATCCATTTAGCAATTGTTTACAGTTTATCCCTCGCAGAAGACCGCAAATATGGATTCGATGCGGGAAGCCGACAATTGCATCTGAATGAATACCGTTAATTTCTATTTTTCTCATACAGTAAATGAATAATAAGAACCATAGGACTACACATAGACAATTGCTCCGATGAACTATCCTAAGTTAATCAATTTTTCTGAGAACATTTTCAAGATTTGGTCGTTCGAGCCGGATTTCTCGCATCGGGACAGAATATTTATAGGCAACTTAACTCTTAGGTATTTGTTACGAGTATGTGGAGTTTGAGAAGTACTTGTGGAATAACAAAGAGACGTGCTTGAGGCTGAAACGTTCTTGGAACATCAGTCTTAAAGAAAATACAAACAGAAAAGGTCATAACAATTTTGTTTCAAACTTTTCATTCTTTCGTTTTGTGTTTTGTATTCCAGAGCAATGTTTAATTAATTTATAATATCTTATTAATTGCAATTGGATATATTACCATACAAATCTGTTTTCACATTTTTCGTAAAATATCATAAAAATGCAACGATAAAATATTAATTGTCAAACAATATGTCAGAAATGGGATAGCATAAGTTTAATTAGTTTAAGTTTTAAATCATTAAGAAGACTAAAGGGGACGATGTTTTATTCCTCCACTATTAGCTACATATTTGCTAATTTGATTTGAGCAACACTACGGAAAGTGGACGCAGCATTTTTGTGCGGCTTTAAAGCTTATTTTAACCAGTGAAGAAGATCTAAGCATTGGTAAATAAATGAAAATTCATAGCTGCAATCAGGGAATTGGGAAAGCTTAAGAAATAGCTCATCAATCCAATAGATCTAAAGGTAACAGTGATTCATTCATAAGCCAGGAAGAAAAAGGTCAATCCGTAGAAGAAAAAATTATTAAAATATCCATTTCACCAACAACTTTAATGTGATAAATTCTATCGAAAAATAGGTGAAATGGTGAGTTACTCGTATCTTATGCAGCTAAATATCAAGAAACAGATCTTACAACTTTAAAACGAATATTTCATTGATTCCCTAAGAATTCCGAACACGTATGGCTTTACACTTTACAGTTCACATCCACTGACAGAAGTAAGCTCCAAACATTCGTTTATAGGTGTCTCTGAACTTGTTGTTAAGCCAGATAGATAATTACTTACAATTTAACAGTTCTTAAGACATATAAGCTTGAACTTTTAAAAGGCGTCGTCGTCGTTCGTCAATAATGAGTATCTCCAATTCTGGACGAGAAAGTATCAGGAACTATATATTAAGAACTTAGAAATAAACCAGCCATATATACAATTCGACAAGAAAACCCTCTTACAAAATCACACAGACAAGTACGCTGCGTGCAACTAGATTTACATGATGTAGGAAAGTCGAATAGGAATCACCATTATTGAACCAATTTCGCTGAAATTTTGAGTTGGTTAAAAGTGGTTTGAGTGAAATTCACATGCGCCGAGCCCACTTTCCTTATTTTCTTATTCAAGGGTCTCTTGAGATCTGTAGACTTATAATTAAGGCCTCTTTGTTTTAAATTTAAATTGCGGTACATTTTCTCTCGTCCACAACTATTTCTACGCCCACTTTTTCTTGCAGAATATTAAAGTACTACAGGGCATGTTTTACATTTGGAAAATGTTAAGTTAAGGGTTTTGGGCGATTCATTAAATATTTCTTTCCCATTGTGATTTTAACACTTTCAAAACCAATATGAATTCCTTTCTTTAGGATACCATTATAGTTGGAAGAGAACCAGCACTTAGTGTCTTACAACTCTCAATCATTCCCGTGTGCTTGTTACCAGGAATGGAGGGGACCTACAGTTTTCTGTTAATTCCAAACACCTATTTAGCAGCACTTTTCATGACAAGAGATACTCTTAGAGGATCTGTCAATCCTTTGCAAGAGGCAGTTTTTTTGCAGTGGCTGAGAATCGAACTCAAGACGTTCTGCCTAACAGATTAACGGACTCACAGGTTGATCTCGTCACCGAAACACTTGAATCATTGTAGATCCGTTGTGATACCCTAGGGAGTGTGAATCCCATGTATTGAAACCTATGATAGATGCTATGACATTCAAGCTTGCTAAGGGTGTTGATGAGATTCAGCAAGCTATAGCCAAAAATATCGGAGGGTAATTCTACATAAGTCATTCAAGAAATGTTTGTCCTCACATAATCATCTGGTTAAGTAGAGGTACCGTTTTTTATGGGCCCCAACTTGAGAAATCATCCCTGCACTAGACCCGTAGAAGCATCTAGTTTGATAGGTTAGTGGTTGATGTATATTTTTTTTTTCTCGGGATTCCTGAATAAGTCGAAGGGGCTGTTCCTTTCCCTAAGATGATTTTACCAATCTTAGGAAGAGGCAGTACCATCAACTCACTGATGCTCTTGTTCACCGCAGGAGTGACAATCGCAAGTAAATAGGCGAATTTCCCATTCTTCATTTGTTGCTGCTTCTGCAAGAAACAAGTACATCGTTCGGTCGTTTTTGTAGATTTTTTAAGGGCCGTCCATGACTCTTTTTATGTCCAAGGAATTTTCAAGCCATTTTGAAACGTTAATGAATTTCAATAGGGTTTTTCTTAAGACATCATCAGAGAGTTCTACCAAATCGTGGAAGAAGTGTCTCCCTCCCTAGGAGCCTGTTTTTCAGGTGATATAGCGCAAGCCATTGACTGCATTATTATTTTTCTCCAATTTACGAATGATGGATCTAGCTTAAAAAAATTGAGAAAAAGATTCTTTTTGAGAAATCCTTTGGTCACTTTCCTTTCATCACTGATGGAAATATTTGCATCTTTGCATTAAATTATTAGACAAACTTTGAGCGACCTTAAAATAGCGTATGAATTTTTGTGAGAAGGTTTCTCTAGAATCCGGAGGTAAGTTTCCAATCTGCTATACCAATTTCATTTTTAAACTAAACCCAAAGTTAAATAACTTTATCGTAACACAATTTATAATGTCTGTCAAACAGAAAACCCATCAAAAACACATTGCTTCAGCGTCTTAAATTACACTCGGTGAAGTCTGAAGAAGTAAATTTTTGTTGCACTTTGTTTTTTTTTTTTTTATAAGAATCACCTTTTCACAATTGAACTGGTTAGTTTTTTTTTTTTTTTGCAATTTTTCAACAATTTTTCTTTCCAAAAACTATATAGACACCGAGGTAGGTACACTCCCCTTTAGTACCCTGTTGTCTAGATGTATTCGAAAAAAAAAACTCTCAACATTTCCCATTCCCATACACTGCACCATCGCATGATAAATGGGTTTTATGGTGCAAAAGCATCGCGTCTGCCGTCAGCTGTTCATAGTGTGTGGTATTATAAATTATTATTTCGTCTAATGTTCTGTTCGTGGTTTTCATGGTTTGGGTGGTTTTTATTTTAAAACGCATAATGCCAGACAAAAGTTGAGAGTATATACATATATGACTGTCGGCTCTAGTGGCAACGAAAATGATGAAAAGTATTTCCTATTTGATTATATTATGGATGAAAACCTAGAAAATGGGTCGAGGCACAAAATGCATGTAGTTTGTTAGGCGGAAGATGGCTTAGGGTGACCATTCTTCTTCTGTATTCTTAAGAATCATAAGTTTTTGAAAGATTTATTCTATACCAAAATGTAAGAGACATAGTTTGGTTTCATTTTATTAGAAAAAATGTTGTTCTCATTTACTTGGAGAGCTCAATACAGTACTCTAGTTGTCAATTTTCCGTAATCCTGGTGAAGAGTTATAACTCATAAGAATTTCAAACTTAAAGTTAAACGCACACAAAATGTCCGACGCATTAAACATAAAAATATTGATATTTTCAAAAGAATGAAAAAGAAAGCAAGAAATAAATGCATTTACAAAAAGATTACATTCAATTGATTTCTGTAAAATATATGACGAACAAATTGTTGCAATGTTTTAAATGTCAAATAAATGGTGATTGCATCATTCAAAGTCAAAGTCTCAAAGAGCAGTCAATGAATGCAATCTTTTGATTGAATTCAATGAATAATTTATAAAGATTGCATTCACAAAAGAGTGCATTCTTTTAGAACCGTTTAAAATTTCAGTAGTTTTAGTAATTTCTTAGAAAAATGAACTTGCGGAATTTTTTGCTTATTAGATATAGGCGCCTTTAAGAAATTGCTTGAATTTTGAAGTCCTAATGTTAGATTTCCAGATATTAATAAAATATTGAATTGATATTCTGTTGTTGATTTTTTTCGATGAGATGCATAGCAAATCCTAATGGAGGGTCATAACTTTGAAAACCGTCTGAGAAATGTCACAATTAACTTTGATTGTAAAGAATTAAAATAAACAGAATTTAAAACGGAATTTTTTATTTTATTTATTTCAATTTAAACTTTTTTATCACAACATATATATTTTTTTTTTTACTAAGCGACGCGTTTCGGATTTGCATCCATCATCCGTCGCTTAATAAGTAAAAAAATATATATGTTGTGATAAAAAAGTTTAAATTGAAATAAATAAAATAAAAAATTCTTTTTTAAATTCTGTTTATTTTATTTCTTTAAGATGAAAGTTATACAATCAATATGGAGACTGAACTACAAGTCACAATTGAGTATGAATTTTAGGCCTTTCGGAAGCATTGATTTGTACTTCTTGCAAAATGGAACTGGGATTGCCATAACCATCATTCGAAAACGCTACAGATCAATAGTAAATAAAAATAGAACCGAAGTGCCACGCAGAGCATGCCACATCATATTCTTCTCGAGCGACGTGAATTGGCTTAAAACTCTGCTCTAGAAGTTATCTTCCAGTTCAATGTAAAACTATAAATAATTGGTGCCTTTTTTTAATGACGGGCACTTTCGAACGAATTCAGCTATCGAACAAACGAATTCATTAAATTATTCCACTAAAGCAGAATTTGAATTTAAAAACTTATTATAGTTACTATAAGACCAATGGATCTGGTCAAACTAAGACAGAATTTTTGTCGATGGATTAAATAACCTTCAATTAAAAGCTCAAGTGACCTCAACTCCAAGGTGCGTTTCGCCCAGGTACGACAGTGGGCTCATCAGTTAGATGCTGCCGTACCCTTCTAAGACGCAAATATTGGTCGATGTTTACCGACTCTTATAAAATTTACAGCTTTAATAGACTGTGAATTTTATTTTTCTAGGGGAATTTGATTAAATTCAGACACCTAGATAATAATTCAATCACTCCACTTAAACAGAAATTACTTTCTTTCTTCATTGATTTAATAGTCTGACCACGGACATTATTATTCTAGGTGTCTGAATTTAATCAAATTCCCCTAGAAAAATAAAATTCACAGTCTATTAAAGCTGTAAATTTTATAAGAGTCGGTAAACATCGACCAATATTTGCGTCTTAGAAGGGTACGGCAGCATCTAACTGATGAGCCCACTGTCGTACCTGGGCGAAACGCACCTTGGAGTTGAGGTCACTTGAGCTTTTAATTGAATTTAATTCAATCACTCCACTTAAACAGAAATTACTTTCTTTCTTCATTGATTAAATAACCTTCATCAATTTTTTGAAAAAAAAATAAAAAACCTAAATTTTGCTATGCTCCAGAAAAGTCAAATTACAGGGCTTACTAGTGACATTTAAGACAAAATATTCCATGTACGTCTTAATAAAATTTGTCCACTATTTTTAAAGCCATAAACTGTCAAATTCCATCGAAGGATGGCTACGATGTCGATGGTTTAAAAAACATCTAAGAAAACCGAAAGTTGATTATCAAACTCAAAATCTTAAATTTAAATTTTTTCCAAAACACATACAAACAAAGTGCACGACTGGGTCGCACGAACTTGCTCTATGAATTTCAAAAATGAATGTTATTAAAGAAAAACTGTTCATAAGCATAAAACTAATTTTTTAAATGACTTAAACAACATCTTTAGTACTCGTAGTTGGAGCTAAGAATAGGATGCCAAATATGGGTTTATACAAGAACAAAAATTATAAGTCTTTGTAGTGGTTTCTTTCTGTTTAAGCTTTTATAAAAAAAAATTTTAAAACATTAAAAAAAAAAATTTGGTGCGCCAATTTAAAGTTTTTATTATTAGTCGAATAAAAATTAAATTTACAAAAAAAAATACAAAAATACTGAGCCTTTTCCGAGATATTGAATTTTCCAAAAAAAATAGATTTTTTTTTTAAATTCAAAAAATATATTTTTCTTAAAGTTCTGAAATGCTATGTTTTTTAAACTTTTTAGAAGCTTCTCCTTAAAAAAATTTTTATTAAAATCTGTTATGCCGATAATGATAAATTCAAAATTCAAAGAAATCGTTTTATGATAGGTACAGTCAGTAATATCTTGTTTTCAAATTTTTTTTATTAAATTATAGATCGTAAGAATTAATCAAAAGAAAAATAATTTTAGAAAAATTCTCGGACAGTTTTTGAGAAAAAAACGACTTTTGAAACCATTTTTTAACATTTGTATGGAGGGTACCGTAATTTTTAGGTAAAATAAATTCTCTTTTCTTACATCTTGTAATTTATATGAATAAACTTTTTTTTTTCAAGTTTTAAAAAAATCGATTTTCGAAATATTGAGTTTTCAAAAAAAAAAATTGAAAAGTTTTTCAAAAATCCAAAAAAGAATTTTTTGAAAATTTGAATATACAATAATATTGAAACTGCTGAGGAGCCTTAACATAAAAAAATGATCAAAATCAGTCGTACCGTCTTTGAGAAAATCAGAAACAAAAAAAAAAAAAATAAATGGTTCCAAGGGGGGTACCAAAAATATCCATTTTTTGGAAAAATTTTTTCAACCATTATCTAGCTTTAACTAAATGAATTTTTTTTTAAATTTTTTTTTTAAATCTGTGGGAAAGTTTTTGAGAAAAATTTCCTATGGCACGTACCGTTATTTTTGGTCTTAAAAAAAAGAAAAAAACGTGTGGGGGGAAAAAAATTAAAAACCATATCTACCAAGTTTGAAGAGAATCGGCCGAGCCGTTTAGGCTGTAGTTGAACAGACAGAATTGCGAAACCCACTTTTTTGGTGTTCGCTATCATCGTAATGTCAACTTTGATCAAAAACTCGAGTTCGATTTTTTAACGAATGCATAACTTGCCTTATAATACCTTTAAGTCGCAAGTAAAAATATAGATAGATAAACAAATCCCAAAACTATACGAGAATATCAGCGAGCCATAAGTTCTATTACCTACATTTAAAAAAAAGGATTTAGTTCTTACATTAGTTCATTAGAAATTTGAAGAAAAAAGTTTTACTCAAAATTAACGCCCTTAGGCATAACGCAGGCTTTCAAACGTTGTGGCAATTGGTCTATAATGGAACGCACTGTGTCTATGGGTATTAATGACGCTGCTTTTATTAGAGTAGCTTTTAGGCTGTACAAATTTCAGGTTCTCTTGTTGGCCCACAAACTGCATACTGTAATTTAGTAGATTCAAATCTGGACTTCCCGAAGGCTTATCTGCAGCTGCCATAACATCGGGAATATTTGATTTAAGCCATTCTTGTGTGGTTTAGCCTGTGTGTGCAAGAGCAGTCTTGTTGGAAGACCCATGTTTCCCTGTTGAAGAGAGTATTTGTTAAACTCTTTACAACACCCTCAAGAACATTCTCCTGATACACTTTTGGATCTGTTTTCAGAGATGTGACACTTTGATGCGAAACTCCCCACTAAACCATTACAGCAGCGAGTTGGTGTCCTCGCTGGACTCTTGCTTCTTTGGATGACGTCGCATAAATCTTGTCATTCTGCTTGTTAAAAACTAGTGAAAATTTTTTCATCTGAAAATAGAATATTTTTGTGTCCATTAACCGCGTGAGATTGTAAAAGCCTTTTGCTGCTTTCATGTCTATTTTTTTTAAGACTAGAATTTAAAAAATGTCCCCATGATCGACCGACGATAGGATTTCATATGTAGATCATCTTGAATAAGTCTTGACATAAACCTGGTGGTATATATAATTCTCTGGACATGGTCTTCTGCTTCAGAAAAGGATTTCTTCGAATTCGTTTATTCACAACTTTAATTTTCGCACTCGTTTGAGCGATTATTTCTTGGTCGGTTGTCTTCTTCAGAAAGTTCATTAAAACGACTTTAGATCAATAAACAAACATTTTCGATATCCCGAGTGGTTTTAAAATGAAGGTTGTATTTTGTCCATTTATGCAAAGCGATTATCGCGACACGATATTCTTTGACGTCCCACTCCATTTTTAGCGATCAAAAGGTGAAACTAGTTTCCGTTGTTTACTTATAAGAGCAAGTAGTTCGAAAAAATAGTCAAAATTCCTACTGGAAGTTAAGAGCAATATACTTCTGGAAATCGTGTAACAGAACTTATGGCTTGACTAGGTATGTACTATCATACTACAAAGTATAATCGTTCAAAAACTCAATTTTTCGAATAAAAAACGTTACTTGCTTGCCTATAAGACAGTGTCCGAAATGACACCAATTACGGAGCTGATGTGCAAACTGCTAAAGGATATCAAACGCTTAGAGCATTTCAGATTTAGCATTTGCCTCTGATCTGTTTTGCCATCAGGCAGGTGGTTAAATTATTCCATACCTGCGACCCAGTTGTGCATTTTATTTGCTAGAAGGGTAGTATATGTATACCTAATGTATTTCCCAAATTACTAATTTAAGGTGGCACTACAGCCAGGGTGGACCACGGCCTCAACCTACAAACTTATCCAGTTAGCTCAGTACCTACATAGCTACCTAGTTGTCTCCAATTTCACACGTCAAGCTGGTTGAGGTTCTCTCCCACTAGTGAGCGCCACCACGGTTTTCCTATAAAGCGTCAACCCTCGGAATTGGATTCGAAGACTTTCCGGGTCGGTGCATTTGGGTCCATTTGTTCTATATGACCCAGCCATCTCAGTCGACTAGGCCGGTTTCACTGTACAGCCCGTACAGTTCATTGTTACATCTTCTTCGGGAGTCGGGACCAAAGAACATACGAAGAATTTTCCTTTCGAAACATCCTTTAGCAAGGACCGGGATGATGAAAGGTTTAAAGAAGGATACTTTAGTTGTTCGAGAGAGGACTTTGATGCTCCATTGCTTTCTTAGTCCAAAGAAGCAGCGATTAGCGAGTTATTCTCCCGTTTGTTTTCAGATTTAGACAAAGTCCTTAACTATTTCAAAATTTTAGCTGTCAATGGTGATGTTCTGTCTAAGACCTCAGTGTTGAGTCCTTTCTTGATGACGGCATATATGCTTGGTGCCAAACCTATCTTCTTCGCTTCCGTCTCAATGCTCATAGACGTGCCATGGACATCACATATGTTCCAGTTATTGCAATATCGTCAGCTTATCCGAGGAATTGGACGGCCTTTAGAAAGATTGTGCCTCTAGTACTGATGGGTGAGTTCTGCAATATTAATTCAAGAACGATGTTGAGGAAATAGCACGACAGAGCATCGCCTTGACTTAAACTTTTTTGACATCAAATGCATCGGTGAGATTTTTTCAGACCTTGATGGGGTCGTTCTCTATCGTCATCCTGCACAATCGGACAAGTTCACAAGAGATGCCATAACTAGATATTGGTCTTGACAGCTTCTTCTCTTTGATGCTATCCTACGCGGCTTTGAAATCGATGAAAAGGTGGTAAGCGTCGATTTGGAGTTCATGGGTTTTTTTCCACATCTGCCATAGTATTGAATATTTCGTCGAAGGTAGAGTTTCCTGGTCTAAAGCCATAGTGATATGGACCTATCAGTTTGTCGACGAAAAGCTTCAGATGATAACATAATACGACAGAAAAGATCTTGTATGATGTAATGATGTTCACGAGACTTATGTGTCTGTTTTTGGCGCAGTTCAGAGTCTCCATTCTTGAGGATCGGGCAGACATTGTTGAGGTTCTATCCGTCGGATAAACTTTCTTCCGACTATATTTTGATGAGCTGGTGTATACACCTACCGAAGTCTTTGCCTGTCACTTTGAATAGTTTGGCAGCGAGGCCGTCAGCTCCAGCGGCTTAGTTGTAATTAAGATTCGATATAGCTAATCTTCAATTCGTCCTGGTCGGCTGGGCGGTATTGCCGTCCGTGCTTCGCCTAAGTCGAATTATATTATCTCTATATCAGTGGAATACCATTCTTGTTCGCCGAACTGTTATAAAGTCTGGAAAAAATGGTATTTCCATATTCTCAGCATGGACTGCGGTTCTACTACGATGTTCCCTAGATTGTCCATACAGGCTTCGGCTCGGGGATTGTACCCTTGAGGTGTTCTTTTTTATCTTTTGGTAAAACTTCAAAACCTCATTCCTGCTATGTATTGCCAAATGGAAATATTGTATGGATTTTCTTTTCGCAGAAATATGGTCACCCCATAAATACTGTCGAATCTAAACAGAAAAATACGACGCTGAGATTTGATAATTTTTCATTTTGAAAGCACGGATGAGTGGTGATGGGTGTATCGTTGCGTGCCTTTGTTTATTTGTATTAAAATTGAATCCATAATGTTAAATCTGTTCAATTAATTAAACCTATGATTGTTATTGGAAGAATTCAAAAAAAAAAAAAAAAAAAAAAAAAAAAAAAAAATCCAAACAAATGCAGCATCATTAAGGAATATTTTTTAGGTAATTTTTATTTTATTTTAAATTCAATCAATTAATCTGAGTATTAACTCTCATCTCAAGTTTTTTTCCCCATAGCATGCATAGCCCGAATGTCCGTCATACTTAATGATTCACATGATGGTGGCCATATGGGCAATTCAATTTTTTTTAAAATTCAATTTATTAATTATTTTCACTTGAATAACTCGCTCATCAATAAATAATAATTGCAATTCAGTTGAATCTAGGTACATGTACTTGGTATGTCGGGATTTATTCTTTGGAGTTAATTTTGTTGAACTATGACAAAAAGGTTTAATCGCCTGTCGATTTGACGTTGAATTGGTATCTGCATCTGACAGGGGGGGGGGTTCAATACACTCACCATCCCACTTCATAGTTCATTATAAGGTTTTAGTTCATTTTCGTTCTTTTTTTTCCAAAAATAAAATATGTTGTCAATTTTATTAAAAACTCCCATATAAAATGCTTTATAGAGAAATTAATTAAATTCATTAATTTTTCCAACTACAAAGCTGTGTATCCTGCACACATGCATACGAGTATGTACATCACTCTACAGACACTGGCAAATTCATTCATTCATCGATGCGAATGAACAAAAACAAAATGCAATTTTTTCAAGAGAAAAGGTAAACAAAAAAAAATAAATAAAATCATTATCATATCCTTTAATTAGTTTTATTTTTTTTTTTTTATGCCTTGGTTATTGACGTTGGATGGAGGATTGAGCATACATATGTAGGCTCAAAAACCCTCCTCGCCCCCTGCTCTGACAGAGCCACCCGGCTCTTCAACAGAAATGTAGGATCACTCCTTCTTATAGATATATAATTTAATGTCTCTCTACCTACTCTGGTACCTTTGTACTTCGGGAAATGGTTTTAAATACGCAAAACCAAAATGAAAAAAATAAAACCGAATCATATTCCAGGATAATAAATCCAATGAGTTTCGCTAACGTAGCGAAAAATTAATGAAAATTCGCTGTGCTTCGCTCTTTGTTTTTGAGTTAAATTGCAAATGGAAATCTGGTGCACAGAAATTATTATTATTTCAATTGAAATACAACAACAACGGAGAAAAAAACTTAAATTAAGCAGACTTCTCTTGGAGTTTTAACACTTTGCAGCAAAACAATGAAATATAAATCGGCTCTTAAGGAAAAAGTTTTTCATTCTTTCATGGCCTACAAAATTAAATGCAAACTCTTCTCCAAGTGGAATTAGTGAAAACGGAGGTATTTTACTATCGAATTTTCAAAACATGACATCTTAATTTGAAATGTTTGAATTTTATCGATGATTAGTTTTGTTCAAAACACTCGGTAATATTGACCCATCAGAGACTCAAAATTGGTTTGAATTCCTAAAACAGCAGAAGAGAATTTTTGAACTCGACGATCGATATTTTTCGAAAACAGGAAAAAAACTTGTAATGCTAGAAATGGCTTTGGTAAAATTATTTCTTAGCAAACCAAGAATTGCTAGATCAGAACCTTGAGGTCGATTGAATGTCTGCCTTTGTTTCTGATGAGCTACATCCTAAAAGTCTGGTTGGATTTTCTTTTAACTTGGTACATAGTCAAAGTTTTTTGTGCATTCCACAAGAGAAGTGGAAGCACCACTACTTCAAGAAGAAGACCCTATGTTGCCGCCACCAAGCATAGAATAGGTTGAGAAGGCTATAGGCCGGCTTAAGCAGAATAAAGCCCCGGGAGCCGATGGCATACCAGCCGAATTATTCCATCACGGCGGGCCAGCCTTACGTCAAGCAATTCATGATATTATAGTGCACGTATGGGAGCAGGAAGAAATGCCAGAAGACTGGCGAAAAGGCATAATATGCCCCATACATAAGAAGGGAGATGTCACAACGTGCAGCAATTATAGAGGTACCACGTTGTTGAGTACCGCCTATAAGATACTCTCCTCTATCCTACAAGACCGGATAACCCCATACGCTAAAACCGCCATCGGACAATATCAGTGTGGTTTCATTCCAGGCAAATCAACAACTGATCAGATATTTAGCCTTAGGCAGGCGATGGAAAAATGTCTAGAATTTAACAAGCCAACATACCATATGTTTATGGACTTTAAGGCCGCCTATGATAGCATAGCCAGAGTAGAACTTTACAAAGCCATGAGAGAATTCGGCATCCAAAATAAATTAACACGACTATGTAGGTTGACCATGACCAACGTAACAAGCCAAGTAAAAATAGCCGGATTGCTATCCAGACCAATCAAAATCTTTAATGGACTCCGACAAGGGGACGGTTTGGCCTGCCTCCTCTTCAACCTGGCGTTGGAGAAAGCAATCCGTGACTTTGGCACGGCAACAAGAGGGACCATCGTCAACAGGTCCAGCCAGTTACTGGCTTACGCAGACCACATCGACATCACCGGAAGAACCGAACACGATTCCTTCATCCAGATCGAGCAGGCGGCACAAAATCTGGGGCTGCACATTAGTGCAGGTAAAACAAAGTACCTAAATGGTGGCGTCGAATGCGAGACGAACAGTTGGTCAAACAATCAAGGTAGAGGACGAATTTGAAGTGGTTCAATCCTTTAAATACCTTGGGTCACTAGTAGCAGCCGACCAGAGCCAACCATAGTTTGTCAAAGCTCTTCAAATCCAGAAATCTCACCATAACTTCAAAACTGCTGCTGTACAGGACCATGGTCCTGCCAGTACTCACATATGGATCCGAGACCTGGGTGCTTAGCAAAAGGCACTCCGACCTCTTAGCTGCGTTCGAGAGAAAAGTCTTAAGGAGAATTGTTGGCCCCATATGTGAGGGAGGACGATTCCGGAGACGGTACAATCATGAATTGTACGCAATCTACCTTGAAGCAGATATCGTGACAAAAATTAAGCTCGGTAGACTCCGGTGGGCAGGGCACCGCATGAGCGAATAGGAACCTGCTCGGAAAGTTCTTTGTGGTACATTCTATGGTAGACGACAGCGTAGTAGATCATGCTTGCGCTGCAGAGATGGCGTAGACCAGGACGCCCGAAGCCTTGGGGTGCGCAACTGGATGGCGTCAGTTCGAGAGCGGGATAGGTGGAGAGATTTGTTGAAAGAGGCCAGGACCGGAACCAGGTTGTCGAGACGATGATGATGATGATGTTGATGACAAGTTCGAATGATATTGATAAAAAAAAATCTGATCATATTTTTTATGTTTTATCATCGCATTCCTCGAGAACCTTTTAACCGGTTTTGTCTAATTTTTTTTTTTAGTTTAAATATTTTTTACTCCTACATTAATTTTAATAGTAGTTTTTTGAATTCTACATTGAAAATTTTTTTTCTTGGAAAACTCAATATGTATTTCGATAATTTCTAATAGTTTGGTTAGGTAATAGGTAGGTTCAAGTGGTGCCAACGTAGAGCTGACACACTTAGCAGATCACAGTTGATCCATTGTGATACTACATGAATCTAGAGATTTTCGCCTTACTCGTTGCACCATTTGGAGCAACTTATGAAGCGAAAGAGACTGCAAATGTCTATACTATTTTAATCACTAGGTTCCTCGAAATACCCCTGTAGTACCTCTTGGCTTTCTAACAATGTGATGAAAGACTAATAGTGGTAAGAGGTATTTCCACGAAGAATCACGGTCTAGTAAAGAGGTTTATTACAGTTAGAGGGTTGGACTGTCATACAGAGGGTTTTGGGTTTGATTTTCAGCCGCTGCAAAAAAGAATTTTTCAGGAGCTTACTACTCGTACCTCTTTCGAGGAATAAACAAATCCTCCAATCTCTTGTCATGAAAAGTATTGCTCATTAGCCGTTCGAAAACCGCAGAAAAGCATAGGTCACCTCCACTTCTGGTAACACGCATGCACGAAAGGTTGAAACTTATTACGCACTAGGTCCTGGTTCTCTTCGAGCTGTTGCACCACCAAATTTATTTATTTATAGGTTCCTTGAAGAAGAACTCTCCAAGATGGAGCCTACGTCTATGGGATAGAGCAGGGCGTGTGCAAAGAAGATGAGGAACTGATTCTACCTTTTCCTCGTCCATACAAGTTCTGCGTGCTTGTCTATTAGGCAGTGTCCGGTTATGACACCGATTACGGAGCTGAAGTCCAATCTACATAAGGGTATCAAATACTTCGAGCGTTCAATACCAAGTATCGGCCAGATCTGTTTTGTCATCAGAGACAGGTGGTAACATTATTCCATCTTAGATTTGTCCGCTCTATAAAATATTGTTAGAGCATAAGTACCAATTATACCTATATAAGCCCTATAACGTAATAAAGGTAAAGTTGTACCACTTTTGGCGAGTTCGTCAGGTTTAGAGTTCCCTAGAAAGTATGCATGCCCTGGCACCCAACACAGGTGAATAATCAACAGCTGCCTTTTCTCCATAAGATATCAACGGCAATTAAGGGCTGTTATAGAGTTATTAGAGATCGAGTCCAGAGATTTAATAGCTGCTTGACTATCCGAGATCTAATACTTGGAACCTAGCGGATTTTGTTAATGATTTTATGATTCCTGAAATACAAACATTGAAAAATAGGCTTTACAATAAGAATTTCTGTACTTCTGAGATCCACTAAATCACAATGCTGTCTGGTGTGGATCTTGGGCTGACGGCATTATCGGTCAATATCAGGTAAGGCCATTACCGTAACCGGCGAGGGCTGTCGGGTGAAAGAAACCAAATGTTTTTTCGGCACGAATTCGATAATATGGACATGTGGTTTCAACACGATGGCTCCACGTGCCACACAGCCGGTGCCACAATGGACATTTTAAACGAGCGATTTCCGAACATAGTTACCAGACGCGGAGGCAATGTGAATGTGAGCTATCCACTGAGATTGTGCGACTTGACTTATTTTCTTAAGTTACAAGTATATGGCAATAACCCACAAACCACAACTGCCCTGAAAGCTAACAAAATCAATGCCATTTGTCAAATTCAGCCTGATTTATGCGCAACAGTTATGGAAAATTGGACGTGTAGTTTATTTACTATTCTCGAATTTCCTACAGGAATTTGGTACAAAATTTCGGCTAAAAGTCATTCTTTCGTTTCTTACAAAGTTGTTTGAAGCAGATTCAAAAATATTTAGCGATCAACAACCTGTTAAGTACCTATCAGGCTGCAAATCCGGCTTTCTTTTTGTCGTACATCAGTGGAGAGTAACAATATGTGATGGCTAATGGACACTAAATTACCTTTCTCAATGTTTTAGGTGGAATTCCACAGGGATCTAGCCTTGGACTGATACTGTTCTCACTTTATATAATGACTTATTACAATTTGATAAACAATGTTTGATTAATTTTTACGCTGATGATGTGAAGCTCTTCATAACAAGACTTTTCGGGACGAAAAAGGATGTGATAGCTTTAACGAATGAGGATCAGCTCCTCATTTTACAGTGGTCTAAGACTAACGATTTCCGCAGAAACCCTCTCAAATCAACAATCCTTGCCATTGATGACGAAACCATTGAGTGTCAAGGTATTTCTAAAGCCTAGGAATACTATTCAATCATACTCACTTGCGATAGCCACCTTAATAGTGTAATAGGTAAAGTCTATGGTTACCTCCGCCTTCTTCAAGTCACTCGAAATTTCGTCCAGCTATCTATTGTGCAGTATGAACAACTAATGTGCAGTATGAAACTTTTGCAACTTAGACTTTGCGAATAGCCGCAATTAAATGTTGCTTGTACAACAAATTGCCCGCTATTTCTATAATCCAAGGCGTTATGATCACGCATCCTCTTTTGCGCTACGAATTCCTGGTTGAAGCTCTGTTCCGAATGGAAGAACAAAGCTTAAATTCCCTCATTCAATGAAGCATCCAAATTAAAATCATCCATTTCCCACAAAATAACATATAACAAGGGCATTTAAAGGATCTCACATTAAGCTTAATTTTTTTTTATTTCACTTACTTGTGTACCTCTCTGTATACACATATCCTATTTATATTTGTTGTTTTTTTTAATTTATACGGATTTAATAGGATTACACACATATTACACTTTGTTTCCAATTAATTGCGTTGCGATATAAAATCGACAAATAAAACTTCACAATTTTATACCTACATCAATTTATAGGGAATAAAAACGTGAACGTGTTTGCGTACGTGTTTGCCCATAAGACTTATCAACTTCACGAGATGTAATTTTAATTGCATTACAAATTTGCTTTCAAAAAAAAATCAAAAAAAAACAGATAAATAATTAAGCCGATTTATCCACGAAATAAAATGGCCACCGCACTTAACCAACCATAAGTTTGATGTTCTTGGAGATTCCACTTGAATCGTTAAAATAAGAAAGCTAAAAGCCAAAACAAAATCCATACGAATTGAGATCTTAAGTGAAGTGGAAAATCAATTTACTTTTTGGGGAACAAACAACAAAAAAAAAAGATTTGCATATACGCTAGTCAGTTCGAAGGATTTCGGATTGGAAAATTGAAAAATCACAACATGGTAGATTAATTTTTTGAATTTGAAGAGATGGCAACACATGATGCAGTGTGGTACGGGAAGTTTAACTTATGCATACTCTTCTTGATGACTGAAATTTGAAACCTTCTATGATCCTCTAAATCGTATTATCCAACCTTTTATGCAGCGGAACTAATGGTACCTAAAAAAAATGAAACACTTCAAAGCCTTTGTTTATATTAGTGGACAAGAAAAAGAGGCTGATCTCAGGGTGGAGTACTATCACCCTTGTTGTGAAGTCTTGTAGAACAGTCTTGTAGTGGATGAATTGTTAGAAAATCTTACCTCCTAAGGTATAGGTTCCATGATGATATCGCTTTCACAGTTATAGGTAAGTTAGAAGTAACTCTTTGCAATACCTTTAATCTAAAGAGGACTAACTTTTACACAGAAATGATGTCTATCTGTAGAATTATCAATAAACTCCTAAAAGACGACAATCATAACATTTACCAGGAAAGGACTTCTGCCACATAACTTATCCAGTTAGTTGCTGAAGTAATTGAAATGCACAGAGAGATAAAATATCTAGGCAGTTCACTAGATAGTAAATTTCCCTGTAACAAACGATTTTCGGGAAAGCCAAAAGCTAGTCGGGAAAGACAGATAGACCGGGAAAAACCGAATATCCTCAGTTGGAGGTAGATCATTATGGTAAGACCCATCATCACCTATTATGCGGTTGGCACAAGAGAACTGAATTATCAACAGCTAGGAAAACCCCAGAAAAAGTCTAAAAGCTCGGGTGTATTTGTATATTTGAATTGCAGCAATCACAGCTACCATGAGAATCTCAAAGGAAGGAACTGGGACATGCAAAAGTATTGGTCTCAGGGAAAGAGACTTAGTCAGAAGGTTCACCAGTTAGAAACCTTCTTGACATCACAAGAGATGATATGATCAAAACATATAATTTCGAGAAGACCTTTTGTAGAGACTTAAGCAACAAAAAAAAATGCACTACTGGGTCGCACGAACTTGCTCTCATTGAAAAGACTAAGTATTTCCAAAATGAATGTTATTATTAAAAAACTTTTTATAAGCATAATATTCATTTTTTAAGTGACTAAAACAACTCTTTTAGTAGTTGGAGCTAAAAACAGAATGCCATGGTTTATGCAAAAACAAAAATTATAAGTCATTGTAGTGGTTTCTCAAAAAAATAAGCTTTTTATACAATATTTTTAAAACATTTTTAAGAAAAAATTTTAAAGTTTACATTATTACCTATATGAATAAAAAATAAATTTCCAAAATAAATAATGAGCCGTTTTCGAGATATTGAATTTTCCAAAAAAAAAAAATAAACTGATTTTTTCTTTAAATTAAAAAGAATATTTTTTTTTAGTCTTGAAATGCAATGTTCTTAAAGCATTTTAGAAGCTTCTCTAAAAAAATTTTCATTAAAATCCTATATGCCGATAATGAGAAATTCAAAATTCGAAAAAATGGTTCTATGGTAGGTACAGTCAGTAATATATAAATTTCAAATTTTTTTTTATTAAATTATAGATCATGAAAATTAAATGAAAGAAAAAAATGTTATCAAAGTTCTCGGAACCGTTTTCGAGAAAAATACGATTTTCGAAAACCATTTTTTAACATTTTTTAAAATTTGTATGGTGAGTGCTTTTATTTTCCGTAAAATATTTTGTTTTTTCTCACATCTTGTAGATTATATTAACAAACTTTTATTTATCAATTTGAAAAAAAAAATCGAGCATGGGTTTTCGAATATTGAGCTTTCAAAAAACAAATTTGTAACTTTTTTTAAAAATCCACAAAAAAAAATTTGAATACACAATATTATTTAAATAAATAAAAAAAAAAATGAAAATAAAAAATCAAAATCGGTTGTATCGTTTTTGAGAAATTCTAAAACAAAAAAAATGGTTCCAGGAGGGTTCCATTAATAACCATTTTTCGGAAATTTTTTTTTCAACCATTGTCCAGTTTTACCTAAATGAAATTTTTTTGTATCTTTTCTTTTAGATCTGTCGAACAGTTTTTGGGAAAAAAAAATATTTTTAAAATTTCGAACAAAAATCGAATGAAAGGTACCGTTATGTTTGGTCTTAAAAAAAAAAACCTGTGGGGGAAAAAAATTAACAATACTATCTACCAAGTTTAAAAAAAATTGGCCGAGCCGTTTAGGCTCTAGTCGAAAAGACAGACAGACAGACAGAATTGTGAGACCCACTTTTTTGGTCTTCGCTATCATCGTAATGTCAACTTTGATCAAAATCTGGAGTTGGATTGGTGTTTTACGAATGGCTTATAGTACCAATAAAACGCAAGTGAAAATTAAGTAAGTTAACTGCACCCTTAGAACAAATACCATCAAGCAGTACACTGATGGATCGGGAATAAGCGAAGGGACTGGTGCAGAAATGGGCCTACAACCAAACTTTCCACACCGATGGGGTAGTCCACCAGCATCTTCCAATCGGAGGCACACGCCATAGGAAAATGCGTGGGCATGTAGAACCTATGATTAATGCTTTTGACTTTCATGCCAAAGGTTTGACTTTGTTCCCCACCAGCTGCCAACAAAAAGTATTGTATTTTACTGTTTTTCAGGATTATACTGCATTTTGTAGACAGTTTTTTTGGGATTATGACCACGAGCTTTTTAGGAAAATTGGAGAGGATTTAAAAGGAGATATCGATGCACATTGATTTGGAATGTCTGAATATCATAATGAGAGGCAAATGTTGAATCGAATAAGACATTCCACAGCTATAGAAAGAATTTCTGCATTTAACAGAACGTCCGAATTTCGGCCCAATGATAAACTGATGGGCACTCCCTCAAGCGTCTATGGTAATCTATTAGGCCATGTCATTCCTGCAAGATGATTCAATCTATTTTTACACCAATGGAACAAAAACTAATCACGGTGTTGGTGGAGGGCTATACTCAGACAGACTAAATTTAAGTCTGTCTTTTCGTCTTCACAATAACTGTAGCGCGTTTCAGGATTAATTTTTAGCCATTAAAGAAGTCCTGCCTAGGCTTAAAGAAAATGTAACATTAAAATGTGACATTAAATCTCCTGATTCTGTCTCTACCCACTCAATAACAGCCTTGAACTGTCCATCATCTCTGATGGAGATGGCGCAGCAGTTTTGAAATTCACCTCTGCTGTTTGCCAGGCCTCAGGGGGAATTCAGGAGATTGTAAAGCTGACGAATTTACCAAAAGTGGAACAATGATACCTTTATTACCAGATAAAGCAAATAAAAGTATTCTCATCGCTATGTGATGTTATACAGAAAGCTAACCTAAGGTGGAACAACATCACATGCTTGGCAACAAAACAGATTTGGCCAATTCTGGATCTGAAACGCTCCAAAATTTTGTATATCTTTTAGCAGATCGCACATAGCCTCCGGTAATAGGAGTTATAACAGGACAGTGTTTCATAGGCAAGCACGCAACACGACTTGAAGTTAATTCTTAATATTTCTGCAGAAGCTATATGGACGAAGAAGAGGAGAAATCGATCCATCACCTTCCCTATACATGTCTAGCTTCATCCCAAAGACGTAGACTTCATCTGGGAGATTTCTACCTTAATGATCTTAGTGATCTTGTTGGCTTCATAAGGAGCTCCAATTGGTTAAATGAGGTTAGGGAGGAAGTCTCCAAGATTCAATGTGGTATCACAATGGACTAACTTATGGTCTAAGTGATGTCAGACCTCCGCCAAGTCACCATTACTTAACCTACCTACCACTCCTTCAATAACAGATTGGAAACATTATCCGAAATATTATTTTAAAACAAAAATTTTGTTAAATTATATCACTTTTAAAGGTAAAATATTTTATTGATTCTATGCACAGTATACCTTTTTCTTAATCATGAAACACGCCTTTTTTTATTATTGACAAAACAACACTCCCTGTCAAGTTACGACTTTTTATTATTATTATTATTTCAAGCTTTATTCACTCATTAATTCTTAGCTTAAAAAGTTACATGAATAGGAAAATTTGTCATTATTTAATGAATAAAAGTTATGGTAATTCAATATTTTTTTTTTTTTTTTTTGTATATATAAATGTTTAATGTGTATGTACTAAATTTTTCAATATAAAATTTTAAGAAATTTGAGCATAAGCCTCCCCCAAGTTTCTCCATCTTCTTCTGTCGAGTGCTTCTCGCCAATAAAATGGGCATGTAGCCCGGATGTCATCCTTCCAGCGTTTGAATTGTCCACCCACATTTCTTTTTCCATTAAGAGGTACCCATTCTGTTGCTAATTTTGTCCAACGGTTATCAGATGTGCGCATGATATGTCCAGCCCATTCCCACTTAAGCTTTCTGAGCCTATGTCTGACATCTTCAAAATTAGTTTGGCTTCTTATAATCCTATGGTTGATTCTTTGAGCGATGCGGACGCTTAAAGTAGCTCTCTCCATTGCTCTTTGACACGATCGGAGTTTGGTTTCAGCATTTTTGGTAATTTGCCACGTTTGGCACCCATAGGTTAAAACGGGGAGTACTGTCGAGTCGAACATATATTTTCTTGTTTTATTTGAAACGTTCAAATCGAGTAGGTACTTAACATTCCAGAACTGTCTCCAGGCGCTTGTCATTCGATGCTCTATATCCTTCATTTCTCTGTCTTTGAATGAAATAATTTGACCCAGGTATGTATAGTCCTCAACGTACGCAAGTGATTTACTATCCACAGTAATTGCATATTCATCACCATTTGTCATGATTTTAGTTTTTTGCTGATTTGTTGATAGGCCAATACTTCTACATTTAGAGCACAATTCATTTAGCATAGTTTGAAGCTCGTCACTGGTGTTTGCGATTATTATGATGTCATCTGCAAATCGAAGGTTTGAAAGACATCTGCCATTAATCTTTAGCCCTTTGTGCTCCCAGTCCAGTTGTCTAAATACTTCTTCTAGAGCTGCGGAAAAGAGCGCCGGCGAGAGAGGGTCTCCTTGTCTTACACCTCGTGATATTTTAAACTCTGGTCCGATAAATTCCGTTTTTATTCGCGCGGTGCTTCTGTCGTACATATCCTTTAAGATTCGAACTATTTTGTCGTCTATACCTTGGTTCAGAAGTGACCTCCAAATAAAACTCTGTTCGACCGTATCGAAAGCTTTTGCAAAATCGATGAAAGCAAAGTAAACAGTTATGTTATACTCCTTGCACTTTTCTATTACTTGGCTAACAGTTTGTAGATGATCCATTGTTGAAAAGCCTGATCTAAAGCCAGCTTGTTCATAAGGCTGATTGAAGTCAAGAGTGGTCTTTATTCTTTCAAAAATACACTTCGCAAAAACCTTATAAATCGAAGATATTATGCTTATGGGTCGATAGTTGTTGATATCGTCTTTGTTTCCCTTTTTGTGTATGAGGATTATTTCTGATTTTGTCCACTGGGTTGGAACTTCCTCTGTAACCAAAACCTGGTTGAAAATAGCTGTCAACCAGTTGGCCAATGAAAATTTTCCGAACTTAAGATATTCTGCTATAATCCCATCATTTCCCTTACATTTGTCGTTCTTCAAGCAATGTATTGCTTTCTCTACTTCACTTTTAAGGAATGGTTGGAATTCTTCTTCGCTGTTTCTTTGTTGTATAAGTAGTAGATTATCGTTAACGGTTGTTTGTTTTGAGTACAGTTGGCTATAAAAACTCGTAGCTATTTGGTTGATGTGCTTCCTTCCGTGATTTCTTTTACCACTATCTGATATTGCAGTAATCCATTCTTTGTACTCTTGTACTGAATTCTTAGCTTTTTTAATCGATTTTGTTTCCTCAATTATTGACTTTAGAAGGTTCTCGTTGAAGTTTTTGATATCTTCTCGCGATTTTTTCTTAATATTCTTTCGAATGCGTCTTAGGTCGTTCCTTTCCTGCTCATTTAGGTTTGTTTTTCTTCTAAGATGTTCGCGGAGTGTTATCAAATTCAGAGTTTCGCTCGATAGTTTTTGCGGTTCTTGAGACATAGCCGTGAGAATATATCTGTCTGCTGATTCTTTGATAGTTCTTTCCATTTTGTTGTACGCTATTTGAGTCGGATCATTCATTGTTGAAAGAATACGAAATCGTTGTTGCAGATCGGTATTATAGCTGTTAATAACCTCGCTATTCACTGACTTTGATAAGACTTTTCTTGTGGTTTTATACCGCTGTCTACTTTTATGGTTGATCATTAATTCAGCACGTACAATGCGATGGTCTGACTCGAACTCGAAATTATTTAAGACAGAGACATCTTTGAGCACTGATCTTTTATTGGCAAGAATAAGGTCTATTTGGTTTCTGTGTTTTTGGTCTGGTGTAATCCAGGTCCATTGATTTTGTGGCTTTTTTTTGAAAAGTGTATTTCCAATTATTAGTTTTTGTTGCCAAACGTATTGAATAAGCCGACTTCCTCTCTCGTTACGTTTGCCGTAGCCAAACTCACCCATGATTACTTCTTCTCCATTTTTTCTGAACCCGATCTTAGCATTGAAATCTCCGATTATTAGTAATATCTCTGATCTAAAATGTGTTATTGCTGATTCCAGTGTGCTATAGAAGCGATTAATCTCCTCATCCGTTGCTATCTTGGTTGGAGCATAAACTTGTATTATTGATGTTTTACAATTACCTAGTTTTACTTTCATACCAATTACTCTATCGCTAAATCCTTTAATTTCTTGAATATTATTTTTCAAATCTTTTTTTATCAGGAAACCAACGCCATAAAGTCCTTTTTTGGTACCGTAATATGAAAAAACATTTCCGTTGTTGAGCTCTTGTATGCTTTCGCCTTGCCGCTTAACTTCTGCTAAGCCAACTATATCCCAATTTATTTTATCTAGAGCGTTTTCTAGTTCAATAAATTTTCCTGCCGATTGAAGTGTTCTAGTGTTTAGTGTTGCCACGTACAATCGTTTTTTGTTTCCAATTTTAGAGTTTGGGTTGATGTTCTCCTTCTTATGTTTTTTGTTTAAGATGCATTCCGCAAACTTATTCAAGGGGGGTATTTGGCCTAAATCCTCCACGGTGGCCAACCGGGTTGGAGGTTCATCTATTTTTAGTTTCATTTTAAATTTGCTTTCGTTGTTAGTTGCCATGCTGGGGTCGACTTCTCGTGTTTGTGGTGGTTTATTGTGAGCTAGTTGTTATTGAGTGGATGTTTTTTCGAAGTTATTACTATTTGTAAGACTACTATCGTTAGTATCTTTATCCATAGTAACAGTTTTCTTAAGCACATATTTCATTAGCGGAGATGATGCTGAGGTTGATGATTTATTAAATTTTGTTCTTACTGAGGGCTTGTAGTTCTTTTTAATTGCTCCTGTGTGTGAATTCATCGGTTTATCTGATTCAGTATCTTCATAAGAATCATCATCAGAGAGCTTTCTCTTGTTTTGATAAGGATCTGATTTTATGTTGTTTATCTCTTCTGCTGAGAGTTCTATTCCATCCAAAAATAACCTGTTGTTTTTAAGTTTGATTACTGAATTGCTGTTTGTGTTTCTTAAAGCACTCGCTTTAGCTAGTAAATCTTTCCTTTTTTCAAGTATTTCTTTTGGTAGATCATCATGAAGAGTAAGCTTTGTGTTGTTTTTTGAGTTGTATGCTTTGAGTTTAGTTTTTTCGTCCATGATTTGACTTTTTGTTCTGTATGCCAAAAATCCGATTTTGATCGGTCGAATCTTGTCTGCATTCCGAACTCCAAGTCGATAAATAAAATCTAGGTCTCTTATTGAAACTTCCATATCAAAAGTCTCTTTTAAAATTTGTAAGACCGTTGATTCAAGTTCGCTTGTTGAGTTTTCTTTTTCTTCTAGGTTGAAAAGAACTACATTTTTCCTCCTTAATTGACATTCTAAAATACCAATTTTTTCATCGTGCTCACTAACTTTGCCTTCTATTTGATTGACTTTGTTATTAATGTTATCAATCTTTAATCCAACTTCTGAAATATTGTTTCCTACTTCCTTAATTTCAGATCTTATTTCCTTCTTTGATTCCTCAACACTTCTATATATAAGGGCTATCATATCTTTAAGCTCGGAATTGCTCACTTCCTCTTTTCTATTCTGGATTTCAGCGGAAGACATAATTTGTATGTATAATATTATATATTGAAAAAAAATTATGTGAATTATATCTAGCTTTAATTTTGTAGGGCTATGGTATTATTTTTTGGTATAGAGGATCGGGTTTGTGGATTTGCTTGATATTCCCAAATTTTTTATATTGCTATATGAACACAGGTGGCGCTAGTAAATTACGGTAGTGGCTCGATGTGAAATAATTAAAGTTGCATACTCTTGGGATAATTACTTGATTTATAATATTTGTTGTTAATTAAAAAAGAGAAAAAGCTTTATGTATTGTTTTGTTTGACGTTTCACTCTTGGAAATTTATTGTGGCTATTTTTGTTCACACAAAAATATAAAAACTTGTTTTTTAGGTTTATAAATACCTGAACTTTTAATGTTTTTATTCTTGTTTATAGACACGGTTCTTATGCTTTAAATTATCTACTTTTTAACTGCTTTGGAACTTCCTTTATATTTAATCTTTTGATTTTTGACCACTCACAAACTTTGTCAACTATAACCAACAGTCCAGCGTTGCCAACGACTTTTACGACTTAATCAATAAATGCAAAAATAATTAAAAATATTAGATCAGCTGGGAATTTGTAAAATTTCGACTTGTCACACTCGTGATATCATACAGCTGAAATATTTCCATTCGTGATATACATAGAATGAAGCTTTGCATCAAAAGTTCATATTTTGATTTAAATCACTCTCAATATTTACGAATAGCAAGCAAATAATTTCCAGTGATATGTTCTACCATTCATCGATTTTCTTCTCTTGTTTTTCGTTGGTTTAGTTTTCATGATATGAAAATCTATGTAACTTTGAATACATTTCATACAATTATTGCCATACAGTATATCGATCAGAACTCTCAAGGCATAGCTAAACCAAAATTGCAATAAAAGTCGGCGAATAAAACAAAAAGATTACATAAAAATATGGTTAAACCATATCTCACCTTTGACAAACATACATTTTTATGTGATGACATAACGAAACATAAAAAGTCTCCACTTTCAAGATACGAGTACCATCAAAATAAAATTCGTTTTGAAATTTTGTATCTTTATACTCATATGAGTGAGTCAGGAGTGTTTTTTTTTTTTTTTTTGTCATAAGCCCCAAATTTAAACGATTGAAAGCTTTAAGGCAGCTTCGTTATAGGTACATACATCAGCAAGTCTCTTACTCATATTATTGACATTGATTTGAAAATTGTAATGCAATGAATAATAAAAACATTGAGTGAGTAATAAAAATGTAAATAAGGTCGTTAATTGAATGAATCAGGTTTTTTTTTCGTTTTAATTTGCATGTATTTTAGTGTAAATGTGTAGTAAATCAGCACAATCATCTTATTACAGCTTAATTTTGAATACTCATTTTAATTTTAACGAGAAAAAGGCTAATTACGTTGTTATTAGCTTTTACGATGGAAATAATTAAAACACACGAATGCAGAGAGGAAGTTCAGTAATGCCTGAATGACTGTTTAAATAATCTTAAGAGATTGCTATTAATAAAGATATTCAAGTGTGAGATCTTTTCGAGCAGGCAGTTTTCCGATTGCATTTAAATCCCTTCTTCCCAAGCTCATGGAAACACTGATCAATTATCAGCTCAAGAAATATCTCGAAGAACGAAAGGTTCCTAATTGATTATTGCACTTGATATTTCAAATCCACTTGATAGAGTCTGGCAACAAGCTCTCTTTTCGAAAATGTGTGCATTCTATTCCGACGACGCTGTTCTTCGATGGATTAGGAATAACCTTTCAAAACGTTCAATACAAGCAGTGCTGACGGATTTTAGTCTGATACCCACAAAATGAATCCTGGTGTGCCACAAGGCTCTGTTTTGTCTCCGACGCTCTTGCTCATTTTCATTAATGATCTTCCGTGTGAAACTGCAAATCCTTAAATTATTTGGTCTTTGGATGTGGATTTAGAACGGCAGGCGTGGAATGCATTTACACAAGCTTACCAACCTTAAAACTATGACCAATTTACAAATAATGACATGTATTGGGATTACTGGTACAATGAGGTCCAACACCAACTCCATAGCTGGTCTGGAAGCCATACTCAAATTAAAATTCCCTAGATCTATTTATAGAAGAATCAACAGCCAATAGCGAACTTTTGCTCAGCCAAACTGGTACCTAGACACAGTGACATAGGTTATGTGCAGATTTTACGGAAATACACGGGAAATAGGGTGTGCACTGACTACATAACACCCCGTTTAGACCTTAAGAAGTCGGTCACGACCGCCTTTAATAGCAGAGAGAACTGACAAATCAACGAACCTTCAAGCTGCGAGTCGATGATAGCAATATATATCAACGGTTCTTTTCAGAAACCCTTGGACTATAGGCAGCAACATTCAGACTTCTTGATTATAGAAGTGTCTTCAAAGCTTAGGCCCTGGCACTAACGAAAGCTGGTAGACAAGCGGCAATAAAAGTGATTTCTGGCATTGAAATTTAATCGAAGCTTGATACTTGCTGTCGCGAAGATCTAAGGGTTCTTAGTACACAACACAACATAAGGTTCTGTTGGGATCTTGTTCACAGTGGGGTCCCAGTTTATGAAAGCACTTAAAAGCTGGCTAGAATAGAATGAACACTTGATGAACATTTGATCAGACAGACACAACAGTTCAAGTCTGAACATGTAATCTTCAACAGATAATCAAGAGCAAAGTTATATCTACAACAAACAAGAAATGGAGCTCGCTCGATACCTGTCTTCTAACCAGAAAACTATGGCCTAGTTTCAACTAACAAAAGACCGACATTATCATCCAATTGAGTAAAAAGCCTCCACCTCTTCTCGTGATCCACCGCACCGGGCACAACCAATTGGGCTACCACAAATAAAAAGATGAAACTCATTATGGACCACTCATGCAGTGGATGTGGTTATGAGGATACTTCTCACTTACCTGTTGACATTTAAATCAAAAACCTGTTGAAATTTATTAACGCTACCAAATAGCTTGAAAATTCCTAAGCTCTATCAACCAGCCCTCCACATAGTTGGAAATCGCCTCCAACCACAGTCAAAAGACATAAAAAGGGTCACGGACGACAATTATTATAGAACGAACAAAAACAGCTGAACGAAGCACATGTCTCCTGTAGAAGCAGCACCAAATGGAGAATGGTCGTCTCGTTTACACTAGCGATTGCCACTACTGCGGTGAACATGAGCGTCAGGGAGTTGATGCGGTCACCTCTCTCCCTAAGATTGGTAAAAACCTCTTGATTGAAGAAAGGGTCAGCTTCTTCGACTTATTCAGCAATTCTAACCAAAAACAAACAGACATATACACCAACCACTGACCTACAAAAACTCATCTACTAGACTTTGCAAGGAGCCACATGCTCGTATGGGTCAGGTGGAGGAATGATTTCTCAAGTGGGGGTAAAGGAAATGATCAGACCCTTAAAAGGTCTCTACTTCTCTTCAACCAGGATATTTCTTCAATGACTTAGAAGTACCCTCCGACATTTCAGGCTATATCTTGTTGAAACTTATCAACACCTCGAAAGGGCTTGAATGGCATAAGTCATCATAGGTTTCAATAACGGGGAGACACCCATGGTATCACAACGGATCTACATTGATCTATGTAAGCTCTTCAAATTCTGATGTGGACAAGCTCTCAATTGTCCAATAGGGAATAAGAAAAACGAGTAGAATTTAACGCTTCGAAAACTCTATGCTATCTATTGTCGTTAAAGCGAAACTCACCCTGTCACTCACCATGAGTGGTATTTGCATGCAGAAAGCTTACAAACTTTCAATCTTTGGTATATATATAACCAGTCACCTTCCTTCTGTGGAATGAGCATATACACAATGTCATTGCAAAAAATGCCGCAAATGTCTAGCATTTCTTCCTCAGAACAAGAAATAAGTCTGCTCTTTTTTTCTGGCTATTACATATCAAACTTTTAACCGTCCAAAGTTGGAGTATAACTCCCATATCTGAGTCGGTGCTCTTTAAGCTCACTTGAGTCTTTTATCGTTTCGTTTCTCGTGAAATATTATCACGGACATTCATCTTCTTAAAGAATCTACCGTTACACTCGAGCTTTTAGGAATTATCATCAATTTACCCTCGAGGTCCTTTTTGGATGTACTGTTCAGTACAGAGATTTTTTCTTTAACCGCACTACACGAATGTGGAATGCTCTACCCTATTCGTGTCTTCCCTGTCGTTGTTATGTGAAGAAATTCCGAACCCCATATGCATTGGTACCTCATTTTTAATCCTCTTCTATTTCCCTAATGCTCACACTTTAAAGGGTGTTCATATCCCTCTATCATATTCTTAAAGAAAAACCGCACTTCACGAATGCAGAATTTCTTGTTCGAGTACTTTCTTGGCGATTTCATTAAAAATTTTTTTTTTTTGTTACGAATTTCAAAGAAAAAATATATAACAACGCTGAACAACACACATTTTGTCACGGAAACCAAACTCTACGGATGAACTTGGTATCTTAGATTCAAATCAAAATTGCTCCAGCACGTTCGATTTTCGAAACTATAAATACTACATAGAAACGTTATTTGTTTGTATTTTAGAAGTTTCATATCCAAAAAATGTTGCCCACTCAGATTGTATTCAAATATTTCACACACAGGCCTTACCTATTACCGGTGCAGCCTTGACAACCCCATGATGGCTGCCGGGGTCCAATTTAATGCTAATTAACTGCAAACAAACTTCTCCATCCGCGTAAATTGAAAAGGTTATCGTTATGCCCCTAAGATCGCAAATAACAATCATTTATATCTACCTACCTAAGCAATTTCCCTAGACCGGTCTATCTAACCAAAATCAAAAATAAACAATATCTAAAAATAGATGAACCATTTTTGTTATTTTTATTTATAACCCATAACCGTAATGTATAGGACTGTCGAATCTATCAGGCACAATCAAACTTAATGAGACAATTTATTAGCCTGAATGGCCGGTGTGCCTCCATGATTGTACCTAAAGTCCAATGTTCATGTCCGTTGCGACCGCCCCCGCGAGCCAGTTCTCATTTAGCGATTGCGTCTATGTGGTCTAGGGAGCATGGGCATTCAAAATAAACGTTTTGCGTCAAATTAGTGATGGAGATTTGCCGAGGCACGTAATTTAAAAAAAAAAAAAACAGAAACGTTCAACCCGAAAAGTGTGGCGGTTTACGCTGTGTGTATTGATGGGTAATAATATTTCAATAAACGAATGCCGGTGTCGCGACAAATTAACACCATACCACTACGATTATATCCCTCAGGTAATGTGAGTATCTATCTACACCGTCTGCCCTGTACCTACATATGGCTCTTCCCAAAACTGGGAATAATAATAATTAATTGGTTTGGAATTAGTGCGTTTCAGGTTAGACGAACTATTTCTATCCACCAATTTTCACATTAAATTTCAAGGGGAAATTTCAAATCAATTAGAAATGTAACCGAAATGTATCGAATGGTAAAGTTGCGACCAACAATCTGCTGAATTTGAATTACAAATGGCTAAATGATGTTTGTAAAGGTTATATTCATTGAAGTTGGTATAGAGGTATATGTATGTACATTGATAATTGGGGATCTAAATTACTTGATGAAAGCATATGTTTGGGCTTTTTCGACGGCAGCTAATGAAAGGTTAAAGTTAACAATAACAGCAATTTGGTAACCACCAAACTAAAAGGCTGCTGTTTAAGTCATTTCACGGTTAGACCGATTATTATATCAAGGTATTTAATACTACTTAGAAAAGTAACATACATAGATTTTAATCAAACTTGACATTTTGAAATACGAGTATATTTGACAATGACAGAGAATACGAACAAAATGGGTTCTACACTTCTGACTGTCTCTATGCTGATCTGCACCTCGCTGGACAGTCTTAATGGATGAAGCGATTTTTTTCAAACTGGAGTAAAGGTTTCCTAATTATACCCAAGAATTATTTTTAGCTCTTAGATGACGGAACTTGTCATATAATTGTTAGGAAATATGGTTATTTATCTCAAAAACTCTTTAGGAGCTTGTTGATAAATATCTACCTAACAAAATGCACGACTAAGTCGCACGAACTTGCTTTTATGTTTGAAGGAAAAAATAGTATGTGATTAGAGAAAAGTGTAGTTTCCGCGATTCAGGGAATGTCCATCATTTTACATTTACAGAAATGTTTCCTGTAGCGGCACTCTACGAATGTAGAATGCTTTACCCGGCCTAATATTCGTCTCACACCACAATGTTCAGACAGTCAAAACTAAAATTTTTGATTGAAATTAAAATTACCTTCTTGATCGTTCAATACATGTTGTACTGAACAATTTTAAATCTGATCTTCACAAAATAAATGCTGGTGTTCCTCAGGGGTCCGTTTTGTGTCCGACTCTATTCCTCATTTTTATAAATGATCTCTTCTTTGAAGCTTCTAATTCACTTCATTTATTTGTTGACGAATCTTCTCTCAGCTTCTCATACTCGTTCTCAAATTCACGTCCATCACCTTCAGAAGTGGGATGGCAACGGTATCGTATGATCAACTCATTAAACTACGATCCTTACAGCATTGTTGAATGGGGTATACCAGACCGTGTATAGTTTAATGCTTCGAAAACTAAAAGCTCTCAGTACTCGGAAGGTGTGTCAACGACGATCTTCGCCCAAATGACCATATTTTCGAGATCACCAAAAACGCTTCTAAATGCATACGATTTCTGTATTGGTGTACAAAATTTTTCATCCTCTCTGATCCGGCTACAATTAATAAGACGTCATAAGTCTAAGACTCGAGTATAACTCACATCTTTGGGTAGGATTAGGCCAAACTTCTCTTCACTTGTTGGTAAGAAACCAGAATAGAGCGTTAAAACTGATAAGAAACAGAGCTAACAGAGGATTCATTCTCATCTCTTAAACAACGTTTTATAGCTTTTTACAAAAGCAATACTCACTTAAAGTAGCCAGTAGAATTCCTAGCATCAATCCAATCAGTTCTCCCGTGATACCGTTTTTTTTTTTTTTTTTTTTTTTTATAACCTACACGCGCTCAAGGGAGTATGATTACCCTTTAAATGTTTGAACACAGCGCGGGCGTGAAATTAAGGAAGAGAAAGAAGGATAGGAAAGATGTGTGGCACGATGTTCTGTTGTCTCAGATATTTTATCTCCAGGGATGGCGGCTGAACTAAAGCGGAGAATGCCGTGTCTTATTTCTATATCGCTTATAATTCACATGGTTTCGCTACGAATGCTCATCATTTCACCCTCGAGTCTAATTTTAAAGAACCTAACCTATAGAAGGATCTGTTATTCTATGAGCTGTTGAACCTTCAATTTTTTTATTGTTAGCAATTTAAAGAACGAATTTTAAGCCTTTTTAGATTAACATTCGAGTTTTATAAATCTCAAAAATCTTAAACAACTTTAACTAGTAAAGCAAGTTCGTGGGACTCAGTAGTCATGCCTTATTTCTTGTTTTTTTTTTTTTTGCTGAAACTTCCTTAAGACGACCTTGGTAGATAATTACTTAGACTAAAACGATTTGTTGGTACAAATTCACCACGAAATACAAAAAAAATATATACTCTTATACTTGTGGACAGTTAAAAAGGTACATTTTAAGAAACAGATACCTTTTCCAAACACAAAAACAAAATGCTTGTACACCGATCCATTAAAGATTGAAATAAAAAAAAAACATTAGAAACCGACAGACAGAGAGACACCAACTTTTTTCTTCAAAAATAAAACAAATAAACCAACGAATAATTGAAGACAAAAAATCAAGTTGTGTATGCCTTTTTCGTGGAGCAAATTCAAGTCCACTTTTGCTGTTGGAGTACCTTTGATTTCGGTACAGTATCTGCGAGTTTAATCAAACATTTTATCTGGCAGTTGTCTTAGCTCTTTAATTACATGTGGGTTGATGTATACCCTCCTACGCAACCACAAAAACTGTCTGTCTTAATAAAATTACATATGTAGGTCTGTGCTACGTACAATCTCATATTCTCCTCAGACGTCTAGGTTCGTCAGTTAAATTTGAACACACTTCCTCAATTGTGTTTAACGGTTTGGTTATGTTTTGCGATTAAGGACTGTCTGATAGCAGGCTGCAATGAATGTTATCTATATACAGCATGTCTTGCATGGTCCTTATCCTCTAATTCCTCATCTCATGTGCGTGTTCCATACATATGAGTAGGCTCAACATGTGGGCACATTTTTCAATTAAAGACATTTTGAAAACAAAGGAAATGAATTTATGAAGAAGAAAAAAAGAAATCTGCCCAAAAATGTCACCATTCCAAGCTAGGGTAGGTTTTGTTGACGATGATGAATCTTTACGGCAATCAGTGAGACACATTTTGATGGAATTAAGTTTGTATACGGTCTAAATGTGCCACAGATAGCGACAGGTATGAAATTATTAAATTTACTTTAAAGTAATGCGCTACAAACTGCTGCACAATCAAGCTCCCATGTCCGGGTTGAGTCTTTTTGTGTTTCTTTTCTTTTTTGACTATGAAAAATTTCAAAAAGAAGACACTTTACTCGACTTTTATTCAGATAACAAAATAGTTAGGTTTGAATTATTTGTCATTTGACATCAAAAAGTTTGCTGGGAAGACTTAATTTCTGATAGCTATGTTAGTTAAAAAAGTGAAGAAGAGTGAAGTGTTATGACTTTTGTAACCTTGTTGGCTCTTAGACGAAGGAAGAAGGTGATAAGATGATTATTATATTAGATCTCAAAATTTTTAATTAATTTTTTTTTAAATAGAGGGCTTGAAAAGTTCATAATATGTGCTTTTTATCTGATGAAAACGATGAGCCATTTTTCAAGATGGCATGTTTTCAAAAAGATTGGTCAAACCATTTACAAGAATACAAAAAATTTTTTCGCGAAGTTAGGAGATTGTGACTAGGTTTAAAGTGATTCAGCACAATGCCAGGTTTTAGGAAAGTAAGAGGCAATTTTAAAGCAGATACGGATGCACATTCGTTTTAAATTTCAAAGTATCGAGGATTCTGTAACAACCACAGGAGGCAGAATTAAATTTTTGAAGCATTTAATTATACGAAATTTCTGTTTCTCCAGGTCACAACAATCCTGTCGAGATCGGAATTTAATGAGCTTATAGTTCCACATCCGAGGGACAGGGTCAAATTCACGTCGGAATATGAAATATCGACAGCACAAAACAATTGGATTAGAAGATTCAGGCAGAAGGAATGTCATTGATGAATAAAATGAAGAGAGTCGAAGACAAAGCGGAGCCCTGAGGCACACCAGAATTTATTTGATGAATATCAGATTTAAAATCATCACGACCTACCCATAATCCCAGCTTTCTACCCCTTTAATTACTAGAGATTAATTGTGGTAAAAATATTCCAGCAAATGCATTGCTTTTGTGAAACTTATACCAAGGACAGTGTCGGAAGAAACATGGACAATTGGACAACAAGGTAATAGTTGTTGGTCTTTAAGGGAAACCGTGATTTGTTTGTCGTATGAGGCATTAAATGACAACTTACAATTGCGTCATTCCAATCTCTCCACTTATTTTTAATTGTGTACAATTTTAAAAAGCTCAGCTTTTCGAAAGAGATCGATATCAAGCAATGGGAAGCAGATTAGCAGAGCTCTCAATTGCATAAGTTCGCAAAAATTTATTTTGTTAATTTTAAGCCCTTCTTCTATACGTTACTATGACAGAATATTATTGTTACTTAAGACTTTAAATGGAGTTAAGTTGACCCCTTTTCTAATTGCTCTATAGAGGAAGTATTGTAATGAAGAAGGTCTACAAAAGGGGTTTTCTTTATATCGTCCGTCAACGTGGGATTAGGCTATAAAAAATGGAAAGATTTGTTTCAAATTGGGTACCGGGCATTTTCATGTGAAAAAAAATTGTTTTTGAAATTTCATTATCTCAAAAAAGAGTCTAAAGTTTTTTTTTTTTTGGAACTTTAATTTTGATTCTATCCTATCGTACTTTCCTGATTGTGTTTAGCATTGTAAGGGTCTATGCGCATTAAATAAAACTTAAAATTGGCGTTTTAAAAAAAGTCGTTCTTAAAAATGTTTCAAAAATTCCAGTGAAGTACTGAATTGTGTATTTAATTATAAAAAAAAAAAAAAAAAAAAAAAAAAAAAAAAAAAAAAAAAAAAAAAAAAATCGTACCACTTTTATTATTCAAGTACTGATGGAAAACCACAGAATCCAACTTGGCGCATTTTGCGTTGAGGCTTGGGCAGCTATACAAGATCCAACTGACCCCGGAGCTCAAAGTTCATGACCGTAGATAACGCTATCTGTTTCCTGAATGACCTTCGGAGCGTTTGGAAGAGGAAATTCATCTTTAGCGACGAGGCTTACATTTGTAATAAAGGCTGTGTTAACGAGCAAAATTTCCGTATATGGGACATTCACCAAGTGAAAATACATTCTCAAAAAGTTACCGTTCGGTGTGCACTTTTTCGAAAACGACGTTAGTAAGGCAGACACCTTCATTGACGAGCGCTACAGAACCATGATATCCAATATTTTATGACCCAAATTGAACCATATGGACTCAGACGACATGTGGTTCTAGAAGGACGGCGCTACGTGCTACAAATTTATCTCTCCCAGAGTTAAACTGTCCACCAAGTTCATTCGATTTTATGCTACTAGACTTTTTCTTTATTTATTTATTTCATTTTCAATGGATATTTATTACTTTTAACAATAATTCATATATTACAATCATTGATTTCTATTAAAAATATTTAGAGCAATTTGTTTAAAAACAATTCTATTCATTTGAAAGTCGACTTCAATTTCTCAATGAACGAGTTAAGGTTTCATTAAGTCCATAGTTCGTCCTGTGATTGGAAACAAGAAAAAGAACGTTTCTGTTTCTAAGATTTCTCTCTGGAACATAAAAGTTTAGAAGATTTAATAACTCGGGTGAATTAATTCTTTCATTAGCGATATCTTTGATTAAAAGTGAACAGAGAGTGTCTCTACAAGTTTTTAACGATTTGAGATCTATTAAGGCGCATCTTGACTTATAAGGGGGTAAATCTTCTGACCAACACAATTTTGTCAATGCAAACCTTGTGAATCTTTTTTGGATTTTTTCGATCCTATCAGAAGAGTTTACATAAAATGGAGACCATACAACACAACAATATTCAACAAGTATTGGTATTATTAAAGAAGTATAAATAGCTTTTAACGTATAACAATCTCTAAATACTAGAGCATTTCGCTTTAGAAAACCAAGAAGTGAATTTGCCTTCGATACAATGAAATTTATATGCGATATAAAAGACAACCTTGTATCAAAAAATAACTCCAAGGTCTTTAACTTAACTAACAGTATATAAAACTTCGTTGCCGAGTCTATAGCTGTAAATAACTCTTGGCGTTGAACGAAAGGCTCTAAAGATTTTACATTTGGAAATATTTAAATCGAGGTGATTATATCTACACTACTGAAATAATCTATCAATATCTTTTTGAAAGTTTTCACAATCTTCCTTTGGAGATATTTGATGATATAGTCTTAAATCGTCTACAAACATTAGACAATTGGTAAATTCTTATAGGTCCGCAATATCATTAACGAAGAGATTAAAAAGCAGTGGCCCCAGATGACTACCTTGCGGAAGACCTGACAAAACGTCAATAAAAAATGATTGGTCATTGTCAATTTTCACAATCTTCGATTCGACAAGTAAGATTCCAGCCATTTAAGAAAACAGAGATCTAACCCAATTTTCTAAAGCTTTCTTAAAAGAAGCTTGTGATGAACTCTATGAAATGCTTTTATAAAATCTAAGTATAAAACATCCACTTGCAATTTATGCTCCAATGACTGGACGCAGAAATTCGTAAAAAGAGATAAATTTGTAGTAGTGGATTTACCACTGCAGAAACCATGTTGTCTTGTTATTATAATGCCTTTAACTGCAAAATTAAGCCTATCATAAACTAATTTTTCAAACAGTTTCGGTACGGATAAAAGTTTAGATACTGGCCTATAATTGTTAACTAAATGCTTAAGACCACTTTTAAATATTGGACTAATCGAAGAAAGTTTCCATTCTTGAAGGAAAACGCCAGTATGAAGCGACGTATTACAAACAATTTTCAAAATTTTGAAAAGCGAAAAAGCACATTTGGAAAGCAAAAGTGGTGGAATCAAATCCACACCGGCTTTTTTGTTTAAATCAAGATGAAGTAAATCATCTAAAACTTCTTGATCTGTTAAAGAAAAAGAACCGAAATCAACTTGGCAACTAATTTTATTATACTTATCTGAACAATTATTATCTATAATTGCTTGATTATAATTTGATTTAAAATAGTTTGCGAAAAGATCGCATGTAGATTTTTTATCGAACGAGCATGCAAAAAAAAAACACTGTACTGATCTCTTTGGTGACATTACCAGGCGTTGCGTTTAACAGGGTTAATCACAGCGTACTATTGGATGAATTATATTGCGCAGATATCTGGGGTGTTTTATTTATATTTATATTTATTTTATTAGTTTGAGTCTTTTCTAAAGAAAAGAAAACTAAAAGTTAAAGTCGGAGATGTTTTTAGTAACTCTAAAGTAATAAATCTAGGTGTGCCCCAAGGTTCTGTCCTGGGGCCTATATTGTTCTTAATTTTCATTAACTATCTATTTCATCGACCGTTTAAAGACAGCGTTACATCGTTTCGCTGATGATCGCTTGATTGATGATGTCTTGGGATTACTTACCGTCCAGATAGTGCCTTAAATCTAAGACTTAGAATCAATCATGATTCTTAACAGAAACTATTTGTGAGAAGGAAAACAAAATTGATGTTCTTCAGCCATAAATGCCCTGGTGGCGAAATTTATTTTCATGCCAGCAACTGTGTCGAATTATCTCTGTACTTTGGAATCACTTGATACAATGTTTAACGATCACGCAACTTGTGATATTTGCTGCTTTAAAATTGTTAAAAAACTAAGTTTAACAATTAAAAATCATATGATACGACTCAAACTTGACTCAAGTTTATTGTGGATTATTTCAGTCAAGATTGCTGTAGGGATCAAATTCTTACAATCAACCAGCCGTTCATGGTTTTATAAAAGTCTGCTATAAGCTTATTCCATGGTTCTGGTAAGAACATTCGGACTTCTTCCACTAAAACATTTTAATTATTTTAAAATTGTCAAAATATTTTTCTAGAGAGGTGATTATGTGCAGAGTCAAATTTCTAACACCAGGCATTTGCCTAACAATACAATCAATTCATAAGTCACACCTTCATTTCTAACTACACATTTGAACATTTTAGAAACTTATTCTCCGTTTGTTTGTATTTCCAACAATTTAAGAACTTGTGTATTTATTTTCTTAAATCTTCTACATGACTTAGTCCGGCCGTGAAACGCTCGAAGTTTCTGATATCTTTAAGCAGACTGCACATCATCTCCGTAGTCGGTGACATAACCGGACACTGTCTTATAGACAATCTCGGAAGAAGGGGCTTGGAGTTCATCCAAACAATTTTTGTAAAAGCTGGATAAACGAGGAAGTAGTAGAATCAGTTCCTCATCTTCTATGCGCACGCCCTGCTCTATCCCATAGACGCAGGCTTCAACTTGGAGAGCATTTCTTCGGGGAACCTATCTGTCGTTTCATAAGGAGCTCCAAATGGTTCAACCAGTAGATTTAAAAAAATCTCTAGATTCATGTGGTATCACTCTGGTCTAAGTGTGTCATTAGCTTCAACCTAACCTAACCAAGTCCGGCCGTGGCGCGGGAAGCTACAATTTACACCAGGCAGACATGGAATTGTGAATGAATTTGCTTAATTATAGCTTTTTCTTGTTTGTTATTATTTTACTATACACAACTCACCGTACATTGTGTTTCCCGCCAAATAGAAGGTGTGTTGGATATTTTGCAGAGCAGTATATTGTTCAAATGTGGTCAAAGCCTGGCAAAAACCATGTAAGACCTCAAGAGTAATGACTCAATGTGTGTATAGATAATTAATTTGAATTTGTATTGCTTTTTTGTTGTTGCTTTAATCGACTATTGTTTTATTTTTTTGTTTGTCTGTTTGTCTTCAAAAATGCAATTGAGATTTTGCACAGACCATTTGGCAGAGAGGAGCGCCCGCAGCGCCCTCATATATGTATGTAATAGTTATTCGAGTCATACAATGAATTGGGTGTGTGTGTGTTCACAAATAGTCGATGCTTGTTATTTGTCTGGTGTTAGTAGTTTTGCACTTAATTTTCAGGGATGCTCGACTATTGTTGTTGTTGTTGGTTTTTCCGAAGAACAATATTCCCTGAATGAGTAACACCACCAAGTAGGAATAAGCACAAGGGAAATATTAGAAGACACAAAAAAAATAAAAAACGACGGAAAACGACAGAGGACTAACGAAGATATATCTTCTGGAATTGGTTATGGTTACACACCGCACTACCGTATAGATGCAACACTATGCTATAGCGGTCGGTCTGTTGTCAGCGCCGCGGCGGAGGTGGCAGCAGATCTAGAGGAGGAGAGCAACACAAAAAAGGCGAGAGATACATTGCATTGCAAAACGAATGCCTCAAGTTAATTGACTTTTGAGATAAATTGCTGAATTGCAACACAACATAATATAGTATAGGTATGTATGGTAGAACAACAGAGCGCCGCGGATGTACATATGAAAGGAAAAACGAGCAGTGCATATTGCATATATATGCACATAAATACTATACATATGCTCTTTGTGTCTGTGTGTGATAAATTGAAGGCTGGGAATTGTGGCTTCTCACTTGAATGACTTTATTGGAATTTGTCGGCAAATTAAACTAGGATGGTTTTGTTGTGGCATTGAAGGGGTTAGAATTGTTTTGAGAAACGTCAAAGCAATCGAGGTCATGGTGGTTTTGATGGAATGCTTGAAATTTTATTTTGGACAAAATTAAAAAAAAAACTCTAACTAGCTGCAATTATCGAGTGTGATTGGATGAAAGGCTTGATTTCAATACCAAGCTGAATTCAAAATTTCCCTTTATGAAAAACTATTTTCTCTGATTTTATTTAACCTTTTTGGGCTTCAAACTAATAAAAAAATTTATGGAAAGCCGTCTAGTAAAGATAATAGTTTTACATTAATCGGCGTTTAGAAACAGACAGTTACTAACACACCAGTCAAAAAACTTTGCACCTCTTCGCAGTTACGAGAACTTAAAATAGTTTTGGAAGCCTGCATAAATAAAACCCTTTGAAGACTTCAGCACAGATGTTAAGTCATTTATGAATAACATAAAAAGTAAAGGGCCTAAATGTCTGCCCTGTGGTATTCCAGAAATAAAGTTAAAAATTTGTAGGTAAGGCCATTGAAAAGCTCTTTTTTATAAATACGGTTGAAGCCATTAAGTCCGAGCCTTCTTAGTTTTAATAGCAATACTGGATGCCAGAATTTATTAAATGTCTTACTAAAGTCACCGAAGACACAGTCCATTCGACTTCTATTTTCGAATTATTTGATGCAGTTTTCAGCAAACTCTATAAGAAAGGTGACTGCAGAACGGCCTTTTGTAGTTCCAGACAGATTGAGTGCCCTTCACGAAAGCCAAATTGCACGTCTGGAAAGGTATTATGATCGTTGCAATACTTCTTGAATCTCCCGAATATGACTTCTTCCAGAATTTTGCTGATTGTTTTGAGGAGGAATATTGGACTATTATAGGTGCCTTTCTTCGGAATAGCCACGATCTTTGCTGCTTCCATTTGCGGGGATAGTAACAGTTTTTGATGCAGTTGTTAATGAGTATTGCAAGCAGAATCATTACTCCTTTTGCAAGACTTTAAGAAAACTTGGAGTCTCCATTTGGTCCAGCTGACTAAATGGTTTGGGAATGGTTTCTGCCACGTCTTCTGAATTGCACAATTTGTAATTGTGCCGGATAAGCGTTATCAAATAAGTGAAAGATTTTAAAAAAGCCAACGTACTGGCCAATCTCTAGTTTGAAATGTCACAAAGTTTAAGGCGCTTTAAAAAAAATAAGACAGAAAAAGTTTTACTATCACATAAGGGTCATGACTAGAAATTTCGTTTAACTTGAAATCAGACCGATAAGGACAAGACAATCATTTAATTTTTATAATCTTTTAAATTAATTTCACTTCGGGATAGCTTAGAAGTCGTCAATAATAAATGATGTGAAAACAAGATCCTGCAATTTTTCAATCAAATTTTTTCCATTCAAAACGTAATTAACTTGATGGAGCTCAAGTTCGAAAAAAATCAATTATTTTTGAAACGTCCGATCTAAGGTTTTCAGAGCAAAGAAAAACAAACAAACAAATAAAAATAGAAATCGCCGCCTTAGACAGTTCACTGTTCCAGCATGTTTTATAAATAAATCGGGGAGCTCTGATCAAACGCTCTACTCAGAGCGTACTCGACATACTTAAGCTTTGCTCAGAGTTAAAAAGGAAAAACGCATTTTATAGAAAAGTTCAGTCGATTAGTAGGAACAAAACCATGACAAAAAAAAATTGAATATTTCTACACATTTAACAGTGTTTCCTTGACGTAATATTTTAGGGCTATTCTGTACTATATAAAGGGTGGTCCAACCATAATGCACTATGTTATTTGTGAGTCACACCTTAACGTCAAGTTTTTTGCCAAACTTAATTTGACATTTTTTTGTTTCAGTGTTTGGACAAATTCAACCATGGAGAGCTAAACAATTAAGCAGCGCGTTAAGATTGTTGAAGCCTTTTATGAAAATGGGCGTTCAACTCAAAATGCATTTCGTGCACTTCGTGATTTTTTTGGTCAGCATAATCGATCAAATATGTCCACAATCGGTAGAATTGTGCGCAAATTTCAGAACACCAGATCTGTAGGAAATGTAAAAACATCTGTCCATGCTCGCCCAGTTCGTTCTGCTGAAAACATTGCTGTTGTTCGCGATAGTGTGGAAGAAGATCCGTCAACCTCGACTCGTTATCATGCCCAACAACTGAACATCTCACGAACATCACTGATGCGAGTTTTGAATAAAGATAGTATTCCCACGCTTACAAGGTTCAATTGACTCAAGAGCCTACATTTTAAACGTAGTCAATATGACGAATGGTAACAGAAGCGAATGGTGACTTTACAAAGAAAATCATCTTCAGCGACGAGGCACACTTTCACCTCATTGGTGAATCCCCATATGCAGAATTGCCGCATTTGGGCAAATGAGGATTCACGAGTGATAGTTGAAAAGCCGATGCATCTACAAAGAGTGACTGTTTGGTGCGGTTTATGGGCTGGCGGCGTCATCGGGCCGGGCCGTACTTCTTCGAAAATGAGGTCGGCCAAGCAGTTACTCGTAACGTGGATGGTGTTCGCTACGGACTTCTTGTGACCACAAATTAAGGATATGGCCCGGGACGATATGTGTTTCCAACAGGATGGTGTCACTTGCAACACAGCCAACGAAACAATGGCTCTTTTGCGCGAGCAATTCAATGGCCGTGTTATCTAACGTTGGACTTCCTTCTTTGGAAATATTTAAAAGAAAAAGTGTACGTCAATAAGCCAAGATAATTCGGCACATTAACGACATTGAACCTCAATTATGTCTCAGAGTCATTGAAAATATGGACCATTGGATAGAGGTATCCCACCGAAGCCGTGGCGAGAATTTGGCCGATATTTTGTTTCATACATAATTGTCATAGATCCTTCTATCACAATAAAAATTTTTAAGATACCTAATCTCTGAAAACTTTTTGTTTTATTTACAATTAGTATCGTGCGTTTTCGTTGGACCACCCTTTACAACTCGAAAATCAAGAGGTGCTACTTAAATAAAAAGTCACCTCGAAAGCAGTTATTTTAGACAATTTCGATCACTACCACGCCCACCTTTTTAACTTTTAACTAGGTTTTCTTTCTAGTGGAACGTCCCAAGGATGTGAAGATTTTTAATAAGTTACTTATCTTTAACCAGAAGCATGATGTGTGCAGTTTTTCCTGTCCACTGTCACGCCCACTTCTCTAAAATAGTTTCTTTTTGATAGAAAATGTACCACACACTTTTGGAATATCTCAGTAACTTTTAAACTGCTTTGGATCACACAAAGATGGAAGCATAAGTTAAAATACAAACAAAATAAAATGTACGACTGAGTCGCACGAACTTGCTCCTATGTAATAGAATAGGAATTTTAAAAACGAATGTTATTAAAGAAAACAGTTCATAAGGATAAAAGGAAATTCTTTTAGTAGAAAGAGATAAAAACAGAATTCTATGCAAATATGAATTTATTCAAGAACAGAAATTTTAAGTCGTTGTAGTGGTTCCTTAAAAAAAAAAAAGCTTTTATGTACAAAATTTTCAAAACATTTTAAAGAAAAAATTTTGGTACGCCAACTTTAAGTTTTTATTATTGTACGAATGAGAGTTAAATTTCCAAGACAAATACTAAGCCGTTCTTGAGATATCAAATTTTCAAAAAAAAAAAAAAACTTTTTTTCCCAAGAATTGAATAAATATTTTTTTTTTTAAGTTTTGAAATGCAATGTTTTTTAAACTTTTTAGGAGTTTCTTTATAAAAAAATTCATTCAAATCCGTTATGCCGATAATGAGATATTCAAAATTCGAAAAAATCGTTGTATGATAGGTGCCAGTCAGTAATATCTAGATTTCAAATTTTTTTTATTAAATTATAGATCGTAAAAACTAATCAAAAGAAAAAAATTTTAGCAAAATTCTCGGAACGGCTTTCGAGAAAAATACTATTTTCGAAAATCATTTTTTAACATTTGTACGGAGGGTACCGTTATTTTTGGGTAAAATAAATTTCTTTTTCTCATATCCTGTACATTATATTAAAAAACTTTTATTTATCAAGTTTTAAAAAAATCGAGCATGGGGTTTTCGAAATGTTGAGTTTCCAAAAAAAAAAATTTGATTTTTTTTTTTAAATTCAAAAAATAAAAAAATGAAAATTTGAATATGTAATAATATTCAAACTTTGGAGGAGCTTTAGCATACAAAAAATGATTTAAATCTGCTGTACCGTTTTCGAGAAAATCAAAAACAAAAAAAAAACGACCCAGGGGGGCTACCAAAAATAACAATTTTTTGGAAAAATTTTTCCAACCATTACCTAGTTTTGACTAAATGAATTTTTTTATTTTTTTTTTAAATTCTGTGGGATAGTTTTTGAGAAAAAAAAATATTTATAAAATTTCGAAAAAAATCATATGGCAGGTACCGTTATTTTTGGTCTTAAAAAAACGTGTTGGAGAGAAAAATTAAAACCCATATCTACCAATGCGAGAAGAAAATCGGCCAAGCTGTTTAGGCTGTAGTCGAACCGACAGACAGACAGAATTGCGAGACCCACTTTTTTGGCCTTCGCTATCATCGTAATGTCAACTTTGATCAAAATCTCGAGTTCGATTTTTTTTACGAGTGCATAAGTTGCCTTATAGTACCTATAAGTCGCAAGTAAAAAGAACACAAGTTCCATAGTTAATTTTAACCAAAAACAAAAAATACGACTAGAGCCCAATTCTAGAGTCTAATCTTGGAACTTAAGGGTCTAAATAAATTTTGTAACTATTTCAATAAACGTCAATACCGATTTCCTGTTTTTTTTTCATTTCTATATCGATCTCTAATTATCATCTTATGACCAATATAAACTACTTGCGACCCAATCGTGCATTTGACACGTCTCTCCTCCAAGACTTGGAAGTCAATAACGAAAATCTATTTAATTTGAACCCAGAGCATTGTCATTTCATATCCTCGTACATACCACATCTTGACAGTTCAAATAATGAAGATGCTTATATTGTTTCCGTCAAATAAAAAAACTTCCATTATTAAAACCTCAATCATTGGTCTCCAATTTTGTTTGATATTTATCTAGAAGCCCTCTTTGGCTGCCATTTTTTGTTTTCTTCTCTAAAAGAAAGACAACCGGGCCGGGAGTCTTTTTGTTTTTATTTTGTTATTTGTTTCGGTTAACTATGGAAATGTCTCCTCTTTAATATTCAGTCCTCAACAGACGAAAAAATATATAGAAACGAAAATTGTAGACACTGAGATACATGGATGGGCAATGGACCCTGTTTCCGACTGCATCTCGGTCGTCTTCTACTCCAAAACCCTCATCGCCCGTTCCACATACGAAAACGTCTATTTTGGATGATGGGGCTTTGTGATAATGGTTCGTTTACATTTATATCAAAAAACAAAAAATGAAAATAAAAATAATAAACAGGAAAATGATTGGAACCCAAGCAATTTGGTTTGTGACGGGTCTCGTTTTTTTTTTTTTTTTTGTTGAAACAATTTGTATGTGACCCTAATTGAAGTCAGTTAGTTGAAGTATGAGCTATGGAGTACGTTCTTGTTTGAGCATACGCCCTCTGGCGGCAGTGTATACCTACATGTTCCGCAATTGGTTTGTTTCTATCGTTTCTCGGTGTTCGGGGTCGTAGCTCCATATATCAAATGTAATTAATCACCTTCTAGATTATTAGATGGGATAGCGCACGGCTGCGGCGCGGCGGGGTTGTGCCGGCAGTTATATTCTGTAGGTTCATATATTGCTGTATGAAACCCAGGTTGGCTTGGTCCTCCTGTATGGTTCGATGAATGGCCGGTTTCAGTATATCAAATATAGTAGAGAAAAGAATTTTGAAGTTCTGGTTTTGTGTGCTTTTGACATATGAGTTTCTATATTAGTTTTGTGTCTTCGTTTTGGGTTCCGTTTGTGTGTGTGTTTGTGTGGGCTCTTCTACGAACGAACGACGATTGAGGTACGTGCTGAGTTTTTGTAATAAATGTACTCAATTTTTTTTGAATGTAGGAACGAGTACCGGGAATAGTAGGTTTAGGTACGTGAATGTTGCCTTTTACATGAGGGTTATTGCTTCTGGGGTCGGTAACAATTATTTGTATTGTTTCTTATTTTTATTTTTCCATTTCGTCATTTTTTTTTTCGTATGGAAATCGACAAATGGAAGTTAGAAGGAATATCGCCAGATATTTATGTGGAACGAGAATCTGACATCTATAAAGTGTTTGTTTTTTTCTGTATGAAGTGGTTTTAATTAAAATTCAGATCTATGTACCTACCTAACTATCTAACTACCTTACCTAGGGTTGTGAACGTGTACACAAAAAAAATGCCTTTAAAGTAATGGTCTTATTGATTGAGCGGTTAGAGAAGCCTTGTTCGTTAGAGCCGGAAGCTGTCTTGTAACTTAATTGGACTCTAGACAAAAACTGGGTTTGTAAAAATACAAAAGCAAAACAATCATGATTCAGATACCTGATGTTGAATGTTTGTTTTACATGGAAGCTGGGCGATATTAGTGAGTTTGAATTGAAAACCGAAAAGAATTCAGGAAATTTTTAAGCTCTTTTAGGACCAGTCAAATTCTCCTTTAAGGCTTTTTTCTGCACTATAAATGATTGACAGCTTACCGAACTAAATAGGTCTAAGATGGTTTCTGTAACTCGTCTTTATTTTTTTTATGATACAAAAGTGGTCTTAATGTCTTGAGCTCGAAATGAATGTTATTAATTTTATATATTTGTTACACTATATATACTTTAACTGCGGTAATATCAATTTTTCAGTGTGATAGACCTTCGCATTCCCTTTTTTCGCGTTAGAAAAACTGTTTTGGAGCCTTGATATTTGAATGGAGGCTTTTTAGACTTCACTTTCTATGGTAAACTAAAATGTCTCTTAAGGTTTAATTATAGCATAGGAAATTGTTTAAATAAAATAAATAAAATAAAAAAAATACTACCTAGGGGAGAGAAGGGCTAGAAGTTAACGGGGTAAGAAGTAACAGCTTACACAAATAGAGTTCTTCTGAAATTAAGAGTACCTACCGTGAAAGAGACAAATCTTCTGTTTGTGTGTATATGTAAAAGATGTGTATCATTCGTTTTGTTTTCAATTTTGTTCTTCTTGAGTCATTTAATGGCGGGGCTAGTTGAAACATTTTTGTGGGGTTAGTTGTAACATGTTGAAACTAAATCCAATCATATTTGTCAACTCATTGCTGACAAAAACAAGCTCGTGAACGGTTTTTGTTGTTTGTGTTTTTTTTTTTGTTTACTTATTTTAGATAGTGCTTACCACAGTTGTTGTGAAGACAATGATTCGGTCATGTCTTTTGTTGTTGTTTCGCTTACTCGGTACCAAATACAGCTGGCTGTGGCTGAAAAATAATTATCGCGAGGCGCTCGAGGATACCCTTCGATACTACTTCGCATCTAACTCTAACATCTAACAAAAATTTGGGGCAAAATGTTATAAACGGTACCTCTCATAGAACCGTTTTTTTTATTTTCAACTTTCTCATTCACGGCTCTAACGATTTTAACCAAAATTTGTATGCAGGAGCTCCTTTGCACTAGAAAAAAATATGATCTAAATATTTTTTTCGAAAAAATAGTTTTTTGTTTTAAAAAAAAAATAATACAATTTTTTTTTGAAAATTCAATATCTTGAAAACGGATAGACGATTAAATTTTTAAATTATGTTTTAAAAAGTATTTCATTAAATACTAACAGCTGGCATATCAAATTATTTTATAAACATTTTAAGGAAAATTTAGTACACAAAAAAAATGTTTCAGTGTGTCTTTATGTCTGTTCCTCTCCCTACAGCCTAAACCATTGGACCTATTTTCTTCAATCTCGGTAGTTAAGGGTCTTTGGTGATTCCCTAGAAGGGAAGTTGAAATTTTAGCTCCAAAACTAACGGTACCCCCATACACTCGTAATGCATAATCTTATCTATCTCGAAAACGGCTCTAACGATTTCGATAAAAATAAAATGCACGACGGGGTCGCACGAACTTGCTCCTATGTAATAGAGGATGTTATTAATAATAATAATGATGATTAATAATAATGATGTTATTAAATAAAACAGTTCATAAGGACAAAATTAATTTTTTAAATTCTTTTAGTAATAAGAGATAAAAACAGAATGCTATGCAAATATAAATTTATGCAAGACCAAAAATTATAAGTCGTTGTAGTGGTTCCTTAAAAAAATGAGCTTTTATGTACAAAATTTTTAAAACATTTTTAGGAAAAAATTTTGGTACGCCAATATTAAGTTTTTATTATTGTACGAATAAGAGTCTAATTTCCAAAAAAAAAATATTAAGCCGTTCTTGAGATATCGAATTTTCCAAAAAAAAAAAAAAAATTACTTTTTTTTCGAAAAATTGAAAAAATATTTTTTTTTTAAGTTTTGAAATGCAATGTTTTTTAAACTTTTTAGGAGCTTCTTTATAAAAAAATTTCATTAAAAATCGTTCTATGGTAGGTACAGTCAGTAATATCTAGATTTCAATTTTTTTTTATTAAATTATAGATCGTTAAAATTAATCAAAAGAAAAAAAATTTTAGCAAAATTCTCGGAACCGTTTTCGAGAAAAATACGATTTTCGAAAACCATTTTTTAAAATTTGTATGGAAGGCAACATTAGTTTTAGATAAAACAAAATTTTTTTTCTCAAATCTTGTAGATTATGTTAAAAAACTTTTATTTATCAAGTTTGAAAAAAATCGTTCTTGGGGTTTTCAAAATATTGGGTTTCCAAAAAAAAAAAATTTGATTTTTTTTTTTAAATCCAAAAAATAAAAAATTGAAAATTTTAATATGTAATAATATTTAAACTGTGGAGGAGCTTTACCATAAAAAAAAATGATCAAAATCGGCTGTCCGTTTTCGAGAAAATCAAAAACAAAAAAAAATTGACCCAGGGGGGCTACCAAAAATAACATTTTTTTTGAAATTTTTTTTTTACCATTACCTAGTTTTAACTAAATGAAATTTTTCAAATTTTTTTTAAAAAATTCTGTGGGACAGTTTTTGAAAAAAAAAAAAATTCTGTGGGACAGTTTTTGAAAAAAAAAATATTTATAAAATTTCGAAAAAAAATTGTATAGCAGGTACCGTTATTTTTGGTCTTAAAAAAAAAGAAAAAAACGTGTGGGGGGAAAAAATTAAAACCCATATCTACCAAGTTTGAAGAAAATCGGCCGAGCCGTTTAGGCTGTAGTCGAACCGACAGACAGACAAACAGAATTGCGAGACCCACTTTTTTGGTCTTTGCTATCATCGTAATTTCAACTTTGAGCAAAATCTCGAGTTCGATTTTTTTTACGAATGCATAACTTGCCTTATTGTACCTATAAGTCGCAACTAAAAATTAGGTGCGATATTATTGACATGGACTACATTTTGGTCAAAAAAATTTTGGGGCGAAATGCGAAATGGTACCTGTCATAGAACCGTTTTTTTTTTTATTTTCGACTTTCTCATTAACGGCTCTAACGATTTTAACCAGAAATTTTCAGCAAGAACCCCCTTAAGTTTAAAATAATATTGTATATAAAAATATTCGATTTTTTTTTTTTTAAATCCCAAGTTTTTTTTTTGAAAAATCAATATCCTTAAAACCTGTGAACGATTATTTTTTGAAATTATTTTCTAAAATCTATACTAGCAAATACTTAATATTGGCATCCCAAATTTTGTTCTCGAAAAATTTTAAAGAAATTCGATATATAAAAAATTATTTTAATAATAAAACGATTTGTAAGCTTTGTTTGCATAAATTCATACTTTTCCGGAAATCAGACGGCAATTCCATGCATTTTAACATTTTTATCTCATTAAATTGATGTTTTATATTTATAAAATGTATTTTAAATTCCAAAGTACATACTTTTACATAAAAGGAAGTTCGTGCGATCTAGTCGTGCATTTTATTTATTTCATTTTCAAGCATTGGCGGTTATAAGAAATTTAGTCA